>CBVK0103907005.1:0-12213 GCA_900067695.1 Picea abies | reverse complement strand
TAACCACTTTGACTGGTCAACTTCTTCTAGGATATTCTAGAATAATTTGACTTCTTTGACATTCTTGAATTATTTTACCTTATAGAGGCTTCTAGATAACTCATGAGGGTTCTTGAACTTCAGATGGCCATAACTCTCTAACCGTGATGAGTTATGTGATGTTCCACATATCATCGGAAACATAATGACATATACTATCCATGTGAAATAGTTTCTCCTACAAATTCATTGATCTTAATTACATTATTACTCAATCAAACTTGGGTTCCATAACCACATTGTTGGGCTACTCAACCACCTAACCATTGAGACTTCACAAGGCATCTTGACATGAGGTATTTCACCATAAGGGGACCATTTTGGATTTTATCCATTTGGTTCTTCCTATCAACCATGATATGACATCAATGATATAACTCCATTTAATATCAACACATCATTATGACACAACTTGACATCAACCCTTTGCAAACAATTACATCAATGACCATATAACCAATAATCAATATATAAATGATACAAACATATCAATATGACAATACTTGGCATCAACCCTTTGAAATCAATCCTTTTACATCATTGGAAACATACTACAACAATATCCCCCTTTGGAATTGATGGAAACACCAACATTGATGTCAACACCAGTCATTGATAGCAACACTTGGACATGGAAATGCTCATTCTCCCTATGTGATCATCGCTCCTCATCAAATTTCATCTCGCCACATCAATATGAATATATCTCCCCCTTTGAAATCAATGGAAAAGGGTAGTTATCTCCTTGGGGTTTCTCCCCCTTCTTGAAATCTCCTTGGGGATACTCCCCCTATCAAAATTCCTTTGATCTTCCTTTGAATAATCTCTCCCCCTTTTGAAAAGGGATATCACTCTAATACAATGTTGATGGCATGGCTACCAGTCATCTCTCCTCCTGGAATCATGTTGTTGCAACCAATCATGGGAAGAAGAATAACTCCCCCTATGGGTATGTCTCCCCATATCTTCTCCGCAAGATGAATAATATTCTACCACTACAATCTGCTTCTACTGCAAATGCTACTGCTCAACCGGAACATAGATCAACTGCTTAAGAATGATATGCTCTTCCTATGGAAATCCTTGGTCATATCCATGCATCAAACTCTTGACATACCATACATCATTAAGAAAAATATATGTCAACAATTAATAGAGAATCATGAACAAAACATCAACCATGATACTGTGTGCCAACCATGCACAACTCCCATGTACATCAACCATGTACAACAATACCATACAATATACCATAAGATATCATCAATGTAGTGTATTAACCATATTCCAAGTACATGTGCCAACTGTGTACCAACCATATGCCTCTACCACAATGCCAACCATGTGCCTCAAACAAGTGTCATATCAATCATGATATGCCTCTACCATGAACCAAGTGCCAAAACCATGTATCTAAACCATCCATATATCAACCAAGAATCTCAACTATATCATCCCATACATCATGTACCAAAGAAAGTATATAATCATGAAAACCTGCAACAAACCATATCAGACCCTTCAAAACAGAGTTATACCATCAAACCGTGCTGCAACTCATTTGTACACTCCTCTTCTTGAGGATTTTTCCACAGGTATGTGACATGTTCCATGGATAGATTGTGTATGTATGCAACATTTCTATAGGTCACCTCATGTATGTAATCGAATTCTCCCACAAAATCCCATGTATGCTTCAAAAAGAGTGAATCTTTCTTGATTCTTTATTCCTTCATTGATGTCTGGATGTTCAGTCTTCTTCATCCACTTCTGAGAGTGTCCTGATTTCTCTATACTTGTACTCTAAGATTCCATCCTTTCAACATTTTCTTCCTTCCAAGTTACATGTTCTCTTCTTTCCATGCTATGTGAAGAACTTTTCATTGGTTGTCTCCTGGAATTCCAACAATCCTAAGCTTTGTGACCAAACCCAATGTAGTTGTAACATCTCATGGTGTGACAATTGGCAACAATGTGTCCCACTTGATTACATATCCATCATATTAGCATGTTATGGTGTCTTCCAACATCTATCCTTGCATAATTTCTTCAATCCAAAGCTTTGTGACCATATTTGCTTTGGGGTGTAAATATCGCTTCTTGGTGTCTTATTTTCTCTATTCTTCTGAAGGTTTCCTTGCTTTGTGTAGGTTCTTGCTTGAATTGAAATTTTTGTTGGCACAGGGGCAGACCCAGGGTTCAACTCTAATAGCGCACCAACAAGCCCTAACTACTGGCCCTTTTGGAAACACCGACAAAGAAGATGCAGTCTCACCCGAAGTAGCTATAGGGGGTTGCAGAAAACAGATGTCTACAACTAGAGGAAACGTACGATGGATCCAATACAACAACAACACAACATCTAGATATGAGTTACCAACTTATACCTACTTCTCACATTTATCTGTTAGATCTAACACAATAATGTAACAACCATGTATCAAAGGGCTAAAGAACACAACATCAATCACACTCAATAACAATATGTACGTGGTTCACCCTCTCCCTAGGGATACGTCCACGGAACTGTTCTTTATAATATATTAAGTGAAAGCATGTAGTCCTATCTGCACTCTTTGCTAGCATATATTCTCTCTTTATCTCTTCTCTCTTTCTCCCTTCCCTATGCACCCAGCAGCAGGGTCAATATTTGCACCGAGATGAAGATCTTACAATACAGAATGGTCTCTCATCACAATACTTCCTTCTTAGTAATAAAAACAATCACTCATCATCACATCATCAAACCAATGAAGAAAAAAACAAAAACCCATCCCAGGTCCCCTTGACCTTTATTTATACATTAAAATAGCTCACCGACAGCCTTAGGCCAAATCCTAGGTGTCAAAACCCTAGATACCTAAAACCCTAGGTCAAATTGATCCGCATTTTTAGGGCTTCCCCAACCTGTCTTTCCTTCTTTCTGTCGCGGTGCTTTCAAAGAATCTATCGGTGGATTTTTCCACTTTCTGAGTTTCCCACGATACGTCTTCCTTGCTGATATGTCTTCCTCGATCTTCTCGTCCCACGAATTTATTTCTCTTACTTCACTCCATCTTTTTTTCTCTTCTACTCACTTTGACCCAGTATCAGTCACTGGTTTTCCGCACAGTTCACATTTCATCTTTTCTTCCTTAATCTTCACTTTCTTCCAGAACCAAGGGCCAACATGCCCCCAACACTTACATGTGACTCGTCCCGAGGCACTTCAGATCTGATCCTTCTATTTTTCTTCGACTTCAGGCTATGCGGAGTAGCCTGTGCTTTCTTCTCTCTCCTCCTCCACTGTGTGCAGACTGTCTTTTATGTGTCTGGTACCCAATTTCAATTGCACTTGGTACCTAGACCCTTCTCCTTATGTTTTTACCAAGAGCTGGGAGGCAGCTGGTTTTCATAGTATAATTTCAATCGGCTTCCATTCACCAATCCTTCCTTCCATTCTCCATTCAAATTCTTCAACTGCACAACTCCTCCTTCCGTAACATAGAGAACCTCATATGGTCCCATCCAATGGGTTCTGAACTTCCCTGGATGTTTCATGAATTTGTTGTCATATACCAGTATCACATCTCCTTGCTTAAATGCTTTCTTCTTGATATGCCTATCATGGTAGGCCTTTTCTCTTTCCTTCTACACCTGCTGATGGAATCCTTCAATGAATCGGTCTTCCTCTAGTTCGACCAACTGCGCGAGCCTCTCTTGAACAGTGCTAGTGTCATCCATATTTGTAAAGGCTGCGATTCTTAAGCTAGGGACCAAATACTCCATCGAAACAACTACTTCTAGACCATAAACCAACTTAAGGGGGTCTACATTGTTATCTTCTTGCAAGTGGTTCTATAGGCCCATAGTACTGTTGGTACTCTTAAATCCCAGTCATCCTTGTTCAAACTGCAAATATTCGTCATCATTTTTTCCAAGATCTTATTGAACACTTCAACTGTCCCATTCGCTTGTGGATGGTAGGGTGTGCTCTTCTAATTATGAACTGTAAATCCCTCAGTCAAGGATTCAATGGTTTTATTAATAAAATGTGTGCCTTAATCACTCATAAGGATCTTCAGGCATCCAAACCTGGTTATGATGTGATCAAATATGAAGCACACAACTATAGTTTCACTACAATCTTTAACTGCTCTTACTTCAGCCCATCTGGTCAAGTACTATGTCGTAATGATTATGTACCTTGCTCCTGTGCGCTTTCCTTGTGGGTTTATCGGTCCCACGAAATCAATGGCCCATTTCTCAAATGCTTGTAAGGTTATTTGGGGTGCTAATGGCATGTCATCTCTTTTGGAAGGTTTCCCAACTCTTTGGCATACATTGCATGCTCTGTAGTAGTCTTTAGCATCTATGTGTAAAGTAGGCCACCAGAGGCCATCTCTAAGAACCTTCTACATTGTTTCTTTTCCTACGTAGTATCCTCCTACGATGCCTTCATGAGATTCTGCTAAAATCAGTGGTCTTTATGCTTCCATAACACATCTCCTCAAGATCTCATCAGGTCCCATCTTATATAGTTGTTCAGCTATAAGTGAAAATTTTGTAGCGCGCACTACCAACTGTTTCTTCTAGGTGATTGTATATTCACTAGGTTCCATTCCTGTTGACAGGAAATGTACTATTGACGAAGTGATCATCAATATTTCTAATGGCCAGCAGTTGTGCATCCTCCAAACTAGTAGGTTCCTCGCCATGTTCCAACCTTGACAAGTGGTCAGGGCCTTTGTTCATTCTCCCTGGCTTAACCACGATCTCGAAATCATATTCCTTAAATAGAAGAACCCATATGCATATTCTTCCCCCCAATGCTCACTTGTTGACTAGGTATTTTAGCGCGAAGTGATCAGTGAACATTTTAAAGTGTCCTCCCAAAAAGTAGTGGTGAAACTTATGCAGCACATACACCATGGCTAACCCTTCTCTCTAAGTGGTGGCATAATTAATATCAGTTGTTGATAGCTTCCTGCTAGCAAAGGCTAATGGGTGGTCAATGTCTCCAGTTCCTGGTTTTTCTAGAACTGCTCCTAATGCGATAGAATATGCATCAACATGCATGTGAAATTCCTTTCTCCAATCTAGGAAAACCAGAATGGGCGTAGTAACCATTTTTTGTTTCAGTGTGTCGAATCTCTACTTGCATTCTTCTGTCCAATGAAACTGACAGTATTTCTTAAAAATATTCTCCATGGATGTTTTGATCTGTGCATACCCTTTAATGAACTTCCTGTAGTATCTAGTATGTCCCAGCGCAATGTGCAACTATTTGATTGAAGTAGGAGGGGTTAAATCAACTATAATGGCAATCTTAGATGGATCTAATAGCAATCCCTGCTTACACACAATATGGCCCAACAACACTCCAAAGGGTGAAAAGAAGATGCACTTATTCAGGTTCAGGGAAATCTGACATTGCTTGCACTTATCCAACATTAGTCTTAAGCATTCAATTTGATTTTGCAACAAGCTAAAAACAGTCCAATCATCAAAATATGATTCCAGAAATTTATGTAAAAACTCCTTGCATGCTTTGATGACCACCCTAGAAAAGATGATTGGTGCATTCTTCAATCCAAACGACATCATTGTATACTAGTAGGATCCCCATTCTATGGAAAATGTGGTCTTGTGATGATCTTCCTTGGCAATCCTAATCTGACAGTATCCTGAAAATCCATCGGTCAAGGAGTAGACCTATTTTCCTCCCACGTTATCTAACACTTCATCAATAAATGTTATAGGGAATGGGTGATACAAACAGGCATCATTCAGCTTCCTGAGATCTACATGGATCTTGATTTCTCCATTCTTCTTATCTTGCACCACCATAGGGCTAATCCACTCTGACTCTTCAACATGTTCTATGATTCCTGCTTCCAACATTCTGTCTAATTCAATCTTCACTTTCTCCTTATATTTAGGATTCAATCTGTAGGGTCTATGTTTGATTGGCCTTGCATCTGGCTTCAAGGGGATATTTATATCTCCCATGGGCCCTTTAATGCCCTTCATATCAGTGAACTTGGTTGGAAACAAGTCCTGATATTCATGCAGTAACTCTGTGATCTTGTCAATAGTGGTAGCATCCGAATAATATCCAACATTTGCAAGCCTCGGTGTTTGCTCTATTCCAATATTGACTTTCTTGATTTTAATTGGCTATCCAATGAAAGGTAGCTCAACTCCTTGTCCTTATATGTCTCTATGTCCTTCTATTTCGGCGATGTTCACCTTCCTAGGATCATCATCTTCATCAGCATCAATATTTTAACAGCCCTGCAATTTCTGAAGAGGCACGAACCATTCATCCTCTTCTTGCTCCAAAGGGAGGCTAGGTGCTTCTTCAAATAATTTTTGTCTTACAATCTATAACACTTGATCCACTGTAGGGTATTGGCTTTCAAATAAAAAGGTAGTTATAAAGTTCTGAGTCATACCTTCCCAATCTACAGTGATGAGGCACAATTATGCTTGAAGATACCAATTGATAGGGGTTGTGTCCAACGTGTTAATGAATTTGTGCACCCACTACTATTGAGTAATGTTTCTCCAAGCTTCCTCGCAACTTCACACATGGTCCTTCGGACAACTTCAATCTGTGTACCTAACTTCACAACCTTCTACTTGTTCTAAAAACCACATTGTGATCAAAGTGCAACATTGTATCCAGTATGTAATGTTGTTTTTGTGTGTCCCCCACCATCTTGTTGGAGTTTCTTTTAAGGCCTCATCCAGTGCTAACAATATTTGTTGTATTGGTACAATTTCTTCAAATTCCAACAAGAAAGATTCTAAATGATTTAGACCATCAAAGGTGGGAAAGTTACTTACTGTTGTGTCGATCCAACAAACTTCTCTGGTTAATCTAGCACATATCCTTGTAGATACTTCATACATTTGGTTCTGCCAGTTCTCCAGTGCTTCTTCTGAATCTGATGAACATGCGTTGTCACTTCTCCAGCTTAGGTTTCCATCTTCTGTAGGATTAATGTAATATTGTTGTCTAGCTGTCAATTTGTATATATTTTCTAGCTCATATGCATGGTCTTCTTCTTTGATGGGCTCTATGTATCTGGGACCTTCATCAGGATCCAGGGGTACGATGACCCTAAGGCCATCTCCTTCAAATGCCATTCTTCTTTTCTTCAAGTCAACAATAGTAGAATTATTGAAATCCCAATCAATTCCCAATAGTGTAGGGTAAGGATAGCTCTCATCGACTATATTAATCACCTCAAAGTTCACAAATGTTCTGACCCCATCGACATCCACATGGACATGTTCCAGTATTCCGAATGGGCTCATAGATTGTTGATTGGCCATCCTAAGCCTGATGGGGGAATAGATCAACTTAATTTTTCCCATCAGTGCCCAGGTCTGCTTTGTCATGACATTGACCTCTGACCCTAAGTTGAGGACCACATAGTCTATATCATATTCTCCAATTTGAGCATTCAGGTGTAGTTCCTTATTTGTCCTTCTCTTTTTGGATAGTTTATGTACTGCTTTATTTAGTAGAGGATATATATTTCCTATCTCATACTGTTTGATCAATTTTTATAGCTCTTGTACAATGCTCTCATCCTTTATCAAATTAATGCAAGTGCATAAAAATTCCATGAGCTTACTTACCTCTTTTCCTTCTCTGGGTGAAACAAACTGATCAAATGCTAGAGCAATTCCATATTCTTTTACTTCTAGTCAAACCTTTGATGAAGAATCTTGATCTCTTCTGAATTCTTTTCTTGCTTTCTCAAATGTCTGTTTCTCTTTCTTTGGATCAAACTATTGTGTCTTCTCTGCAACTTTTTTGACTCCTAATTCTTTTGTAGTCTTCCCTGGAGTCATTCTTTCTTCTCCTATGGCAACGCCTCTTCTAGTAATAACAATGACTCTGGGATCCACTCCATGAGGTTTTGCTGTGATTAGTTGTACTTGTTGGTTTCCTTCTCATCGTTCCTAAAGTTTGGCTAACAGTGCAGGACAATCTTCTATGATATGTTCAAATGAGTTGCAGTAGCTGCAAGTGGTATAAGGGTTCTGAAAGTCCCTTGCCAGATGTCTTGGTTCTGTGCAGTTATAACAAATTATATGGCCTCAACCTCGACCCATACCTTCTACCCATCCTCTTCCTCTGAATCCACCACGAGGGTTGAATTTTCCTCTTCCTGGCGAATTATATTGCGTAGTGTTCCCTTCTTGTTGTACTTCACCTTGAATTTTGTATATGTCCCTTGACCTTTCATACATGAGATCATTGGCCCTACAATCCCTATCATCATGCCCTACCAACTTACAGAACATGCAATACAGATTTGTGGGTGTCTGAAAATATTTTTGCATGTAATAGCATTCACCAGGGTGATGCCTATTTCTACATACCTTGCACCAAGGTAGGGTAACTTACTTCAAAGGGCTCGGGGCTCCATATGCCAAGTACTCATGGAATAGGGGACAGTTCTCTTTTTCATGGCCTTCTGTTTTTTATCTAATGCACCAGATATCTTCTCTCTTATATTTTCCCTTGTCTTTTTTCATATCTTCAACCTACACTGATAAGCTAGTTAACTTACTTAAAATTTGACTCATACCTGAGTTGGATTCTACCATAGGGGTTGATTCTAGCTTCATGGAAATCTCTAGTGCCTCATCATATGAAGCGATCTTCTGTTGCATCAGAGGGACTCTAATGTGTGGTAAGAGGGAAGCAATGAACCATTCCTTGTTCTTATCATCTGGGATATGAAAAGTCAGTCGGCCCGTTAAGGTTTTAAACCTCTGATCAAACTCCCAAATAGGTTCATCTACTCATTGCTTGATTTATTTCAACTCTATAATGCATTGTGACTCCGACTTGGGTTTCTTGAATTCTTCAACCAACGCATTCTTGATCTCATTTAGTGGTTTAGGATGTGCAGTTCCTTGGACAAGATTCATGTACCAACTCAATGCTCGGTCTCTCAGGGTAGTACTAAACTGATCTCATTTAACAACTTCGTTGGTGAAATTCTTAATACTCCATACAGCTTCACATAGAAACCAGTGTTGATCAGGATCTTCAGATCCATCTCCCCTAAAGGTGGGTAACCTAATCTCATCTTCCATAGATCTTCATGGGTTTCTTGACTAAGTGTGTGTTGAACCACTTGTACCAGTGATCTGAGTGCTATGATAACTTAGGTTACTCTGGTTTCTTAGTGTAGTTGAAACAACAGGAGGAGTAATAGTACTTATTTCAACATCTTCCATAGATCTTCATGGGTTTCCTAATTGAGTGTGTGTTGAACCACTTGTACCAGTGATCTGAGTGCTATGATAACTTAGGTTACTCTAGTTTCTTAGTGTTGTTGAAACAACAGGAGGAGTAATAGTACTTATTTCAACAATCAGCACAGTTCCTGAAGTTTCTGGCTCTTCTCGACGAGGTTCTTTAGTCTTTTCTTCTCTTGGCCCAATGAACCCTGAATGTTCCTCATTCAATAGCTCATCCTCTTCTCCACTATAAAACCCTTCTTCCTGTAGAAGAGGTTTGTGATCTTGCTCAAACAAGTTCGCCAAAGGAACTTCCTTGAAGGTACTTCCACTGCGCGTATGTCCAACCTTTGTTTCGTTGTCACCGTCTGAATTCTTGAACGTTAGCTTTTCAATATGACCTACTACTGTATCTTCAAAATGTTCTTCTCATGCAATAGAATCTTGATCTTCAACTTCATAAATTGTAAAAAATTTCCTCTAGGTCCCTTAAAGAAATATATTTCTTCTTGGTTATATGACTCTACTTTGTCAATAACAAACTCGGTGATATATCCTCCAATGGTACTATCAAACCATTGAGTTACTACTCTTGAAACAACATTATCAACTCTCTTGACCTTCTTGATCAGCGCCAACGTCCAAACCACATGTGGCCTAGATCTGATCTCAAATTGGGTATCTGATAACCTGGCTAACCACTCATATAGATCCTTATGAATCCCTCCAAAGAAAATCTCGTGTATATCAGTAAAGATATACCTTCCCAACCAGTTGTCGGTGCTAAGCTTAGGGTTCTTGTTCTAGGATTCTGTGAAGTCCTTTTCTTTTTCTTCTAACCACTTCTAAATCTCTGTCTTTGATGGAAACCACCTTGAAATTCCCTCAAGAAGATCCCAGTCCTGACAAAGAAACCATTTGTTGGCATAGGAGAAGACCCAGGGTTCAGCCCTAATAGTGCACCAACAAGCCCTAACTACTGTCCCTTTCGGAAACACCTGTGAAGCAGACACAGTCTCACCTAAAGTAGCTATAGGGGTTTGTAGAACACAGATGTCTACAACCAGAGGAAATGTAAAGTGGATCCAATAAAACAACAACACAACATCTAGATATGAGTTACCATCTTAGACCTACTTCGCACATTTATCTGTCATATCTAACACAATACTGTAACAACCATATATCAAAGGGCTAAAGAACACAACATCAATCACACACAACAACAAGATGTACGTGGTTCACTCTCTCCCTAGGGCTACATCGATAGAAATGTGCTTTATAATATATTAAGTGAAAGCATACAGTCCTATTTGCACTCTTAGCTAGGAGATCTTCTCTCTTTCTCTCTTCTCTCTTTCTCCCTTCCCTGCACATCCAGCTACAGGGTCGATCTTCACACCCAGATGAATATCTTACAATACAGAATTCTCTCTTAGCACAATACTTCCCTCTTAGTAATAACAACAATCACTCATCATCACATCATCGAACCAACAACGACGACAACAAAAACCCATCCCAAGTCCTCTTGACCTTTAGTTATACATTACAATATATCACCGACAGCCTTAGGCCAAATCCTATGTTTCAAAACCCTAGATACCTAAAACCCTAGGTGTCTAAAACCCTAGGTCAACTTGACTCGCGTTTTCAGGGCTTCGTCAGTTTGTCTTTCCTTCTTTCTCTCGCGGTGCTCTCGAAACATCTACCAGTGGATTTTTCCACTTTCTGAGTTGTCCACGATCCATCTTCCTTGTTGATCTGTCTTCCTCGATCTCCTTGTCCAACATCTTTCTTTCTCTTACTTCGCTCCATCTTTTCTGCTCTTCTGCTCACTTCGACCCAGTATTAGTCACTGGTCTTCCGTGCAATTCACATTTCGTCTTTTCTGCCTTAATATTCACTTTTTTCCAGAACCAAGGGCCAACAACTTTGTTTCCATTTTTTGAGAATGAAGGATTTGCCTCATGCTTCTTAGAAGTGATAGCTTCAAAGTGAGCAACTTGATTGTTGTGTCCAAGAACTAGTTTATCATTTGGAGATCTTTGGCTATCTAGGATTTCATCCAAGATTGTTGAATTGTTCATGAACTTGATGTGAGTGTTTGAATTCTCTACTTTCCTTCTGAGATCAACAACTTCAGCTTCCAACTTATGGCATGACTCTTCCTTTTCATTTACTTGATTCTTCAATTTTTCCTCTAGCCTTTTGGCTTCTTCAATTTGGGTCTTTAGATTGACATTGACTTCAAGGCTTTTTCTAAGCTCATCATCTACCTTATTATTGTCTTCTTCTTGACTCATTCTTTAGTCTGTTGATCTCTTCTTCTTTTTCTTCTAATTGGGTCCCTTGCTTAGTTTCACTTTCTTCTTGTTTCCTGAGAATTTTTTTTAGTGTCATGGTAAGCCATTGGTACTTTTCTAGGGTTTCATTGATGTAATCTTCAAGATCCTTAAAATCATAATGATCAAGTTATTCTTTTTCTAAATAATAAAAGACTTTATCTTCATGCTTCAACAACAACTCTTCCTCTTCATTGTCCTTGATGGAATTTTCTTTAGTGTCTTTTCTTTTGTCTTGATATACCTTCTCTAGCTTCAGCCATAGGTCCTTGGTAGAGGAATGTGGTCCTATTCTTTCTTTGAAAGAATATGACAGTCCATTTAAAATGGTCTTAAGTTCTACTGCATTGTTCTTCTTTGCTTCATTTTGGGTTGCACCTTTTGATTGATACTTTGAGGGAATTTATCCACCAACAATTGTGTTCCAAACACTTGATCCTTTTGAATTAAAGTACCCTTTTATATTTATTCTCCATGCTGAATAATCTGTCTCATCAAAGAATGGAACTTCATCTACATGTTCATCCATTTGTGTGTCCATGGATCTCCTTCAATCTTGTAAGACTTATAGTGAAGG
>CBVK0103906975.1:0-24289 GCA_900067695.1 Picea abies | reverse complement strand
CAAATTCAGTTAACAACACCGAGGAAGAATACTACGTAGTACAGAATGGAGGGGGTATACCCCACTTTGAGAATGTCTGTCTTCCATAGAACAGGGACAGAGGATCCAGAACAACACTTTTTGTCTATCAAGCAATATGGATTGTAAAGTAGGTTCAGGAGGATGATAAAAAAATCGTACAGTCAGTGAAAATATTTATAGACCGCACGTTACTCTGGTATATGAAGTATTAGTCTACTACGCTTGCGGGATAAGACAAAACATTGGTAGACATCAGGCAAGACCTATTAAAAGAGTTCTAGAAATCGAAGTCTGAGTCAGAGTGTATTACAAAAATAAAATAGATCAAGCAATTGCAAAATGAATCAATATGGGATTTTGATAAGAGATTCAAGATATTGATGGATCAATTGACTTTCCAGATTCCAGACGAGCAACATAGGAAATGGTTCATTGTGGGGTTGTTACCACAAATGTGATGTCCATTGACACAACAAAATATTACGCCGCAATCAGAAGCACTAGAGATCACCACGAGGTTGGAAACATCCCCTATAAGAGAGAATGTCACATGTATGGCTCAGTTTTAGTTGCAGTTAGTAATTGACTTTCCAGATTCCAGACGAGCAACATAGGAAATGGTTCATTGTGGGGTTGTTACCACAAATGTGATGTCCATTGACACAACAAAATATTACGCCGCAATCAGAAGCACTAGAGATCACCACGAGGTTGGAAACATCCCCTATAAGAGAGAATGTCACATGTATGGCTCAGTTTTAGTTGCAGTTAGTAACATTAACAATTCAGTTGCAGGAGCTTGATAAAGGGAAGGAAAATTGCAAAGAAGTCTAGTGTGTTACATGTAGAAAGGAAGGTCATAATAAGAATGAGTGTCCAACCTTTAAAGATAATTTTTCTACAGGAAACCCGAATACCTTGGCCTCAGAAGGAGGGGTATGGTGTGAGATATGCATAATGATGGGTCATCACCTAACCGCTTGTCTTGTGATGTAGAAGTATCAGAGCACTGCCAAAAAATTATTTTGTAATTTTTGTAAGTCCATGGGACATGACGAAAAGGAATGTCATGAACTCGATCTAATGAGAGAATGCACCATGGATACACACATTTTTTCATAGATCAAAAGGAGTGGTACTGAAATATAATACTCTGAGGGATACAATCAAGGGGGAATAGGAGGAATCAAAGGTTGGGGAAGAGTAGGGTTCGACAGAGGAAGAGGACCAATTATCTTCTATAACTGTAACCAGCTTGGGCATTTGACGCGATATTGTCAGTATCATTGTACGTCATGCACGTACTATATATAGTTTGATCATGTGACTGGATATTTTCCACATATGATCATGAAGTGGCAAGAGAAAAGGAACTAGAATGTGCAGATGATAGCAGTGGAAGAACACGATGATGAGACAAGGATAACAAAAAATACGCGCAAAGGAGAAAGAACATGAGCTGATGCAACAGAACAAGGAATTCAGACCGACTAGTGGGTCAAAAAAGCAACATAACCTCCTTCAACATTTTACCCTTAGAAAGAACGGTCAAAAAAGCAACATAACCTCCTTCAACATTTTACCCTTAGAAAGAACTGATAGAAATAGGATGGGGAGCCTTGACTTCACAAACTGTGTATGACATGCCTCCATCTTATGACCACTCGATCATAGAAAGGACAATTAAGAAGGTAAGTTCTTTGAAAAGATTCTTAAAGAGTTGTTTAGAACTAATGAAGGATGTATCTTCATTAAATGCATTGTATGGGATGATCGACCAATGCGCACAATATAAAGAAGCACCTATTGCACAATGAGTAGTTAACCAGGTACAACGTAGGAAGAGGATGAATAGGGAATTTTGACTTAATGCGTAGGTAGGAGACTATGATATGGAATGAATAGGGAATTTTGACTTAATGCGTAGGTAGGAGACTATGATATGGATAATATCATCTTGGATCTTGGATCTGATGTGAACTTCATTCCAAAGCAGACATGGGAAATGATAGGCAAACCAAAGTTGATCTGGTCACCAATTCAGTTGAGGCTAGAAAATCAAAACTCGATTATTCTGATTGGAATACTGACAAGGGTAAATGTTAATATCGATGGGGTGCGCAACACAATACATTTTGAATTAATCGAGATAGATGGTATTAAACCTTACCCAACGTTACTTGGGCCTTTGATAACCAAACCATTATTGATATGAAAAAGAGATAGATGACCTTTGAAGTAGGAGAATTGAGAGTTACTGCATCATTATATCCCATAGAAGGAAGACGATATGTGGAACCGACAAGGGGAAAATAACTCAATAATATTTACAATGTGACTGCGTGGATGAATGAATTTATTAATCCTACTGTTGAGGGTGTACTCAGTTGGTGAAGTATCAGTTCTTATGAGTCAAATTCAGAAGAATCCTTGGAATATTGGCAAAAAAGGTTACATGAAGTATCTACAAGGAGATATGCTCATATTGCTTGCACATTACGCTGGATTAGAGATGAGGTATGTGATCCTCCGAAGTATGATGGAATAACACATATAGATTCTTTTGTAAAATAATTTGAATTTCAGATATCATAACAACATAGATTGCTAGCTTTAGATATCATGTTGAAAGCAACCCCTGCAATATGGTGGGTTGCACATAAGGATAGAATAGATAATTGGCAACAATGTAGAAGGTTGTTATAGGTCAGGTTTGGAACATGAACAAAATGTATTGCACAGAAGTATACTAGGTTGAGTTTTCCTACATATCACTTTACACAATGCTCCGTGACACGGAGTTCAATACCTAAGAAAGAATGGATGCAATGTTTTGTACACACTCTAGATACGATTCCGAAGAACTGGTATTTAGAATTGGAAGTATGCAGAGGAACAACAAACCAGGAATATTTGATTCACAACTTCAAGGTAACTTTCAATTTTGAAGATGATGCCCTTTCGGTCGACACAAATCTACAGATTATCAAAAACAAGATATTTACATTAGAAGACTCGACGGGACCAATACCCTTATGTAGTGCACCCTAATCTTCTGCATCTGTTCAAGAGGTTTTGGAATGCGATAACGTTGCTAGAGAATACTAGGAAGAAGAAGACTAGAGAAATTTGCAAATACCAGAAACCGAAGGAGAGTGTGCAATAGAGGGTCCCAAAATTGAATATGTCGACTATGCAAATTCGTTGAAAATGTGCATGGTGAATATTGGTATGAAGGATAATTCCAAGTTTTTAAACATTGGAGATTACTGGAATGAAGAAACTATCGAGAATATTGTTGATTTACTATGTGAATACTTGGACCTTTTCCCAACTACATTTTCATAAATGAAAGGGATTGTTGGGGAGCTAGGGGAGATGAGGATCCCTTTGAAGTTGGATTCCAAGCCAGTGAATCAGAGACCATACTGATTGAACCCAATATATAAGTAAAATGTGAAAGAAGAAATAGATAGGATGTTGGAAGATGGGATTATTGAACTTGTCAAGATTTAGAATGGATCTTTTTGATGGTGGTCCAGGACAAGAAAATAGGTGGAATCATAATTTGCATGGATCTGCAAAAATTGAATGATGCTTTCTTACATGACCCATTTCCTACCTCGTTTACAGAAAAAGTTTTGGAGAATGTAGGAGGACATGAAGCTTACTCTTTTAATGATGGATTCTCCGGGTATTACCAAATTAATATTGCACAGGAGGATAGGCATAAGACAATTTTTTTTATGGAATGGGGATGTTATCATTATACAGTCATGCCTTTCATATTGAATAATGCGCTAACAATATTTTCTCGAGTTGTTGTCCCAACCTTTAAATAATTTATTCATAAATTCCTAGAAGTATTTTTGGATGATTGGACAATGTTCAATTTGTTGAAGGACCATATTGAAACTTTGTGCTTGATGTTGGAAAAATGTAGATAGTTCCATATTTCCTTGAACTTGAACAAGTGTATTTTCTATGCACCATTTGGTATCATGTTGGGTCATGTAGTATGTAAACAAGGAATTTTGGTTGATCCTAAAAAGATTGTTGTTATTGTTGATATGCCACCACCTACTTCAGTAATACAACTACAAGAAGCATTGGGTCATATGGGGTACTATAGAAAGTTTATTAGGGGATACGTGCAGATCACATCCCCGATGGAAAATTTGCTAAAGAAGGAGGTCAAGTTTCAATGGAACAAGGGATGTCAACAAGGTTTCGATACCTTGAAGCATAAATTGGCTACTGCACCAATTTTAGTATTTACATATTGGACGAAGGAATTCCATGTCCTATAGCATTAGGCACAGTTCTAGCTCAGCCAGGGGAAGGATATTTGGATCATCCCATTTCATTTTCCAGCGGAAATTTGATGACTATTAAACAAAATTATACTACTATAGAGCGTGAAGCACTGAAAATGGTGTATGCAGTACACAAGTTTAGGAAGTTTCCATTGGGATAACATTTTAAGGTATACTTGGATCATTCTGCACCGAGATACTTACTCAATAAGATAGTTATTGGGGGGAAGATATGTATATGGCTATTATTATTTTAGGAGTATGATTTTGAAGTGATTGTGAAACCAGGAAAATGAAATATAGGACCTGACCATTTTTCACGCATGTTAACAGGGGGAGATGTAGGAAATATGGATGACAGTCTACCATATGCACACTTGTTTGTAGTACATATGGGTGATGATTAATTTGAAGATATTTTCTAGTTCTGAAGCACAAGAGTAGCCCCACATGACTTTACAATTGCATAAAAGAAACAGTTAGTAGTAAAGGCAACAAATTATCATCTTATAGCGGGGAATTTGTATAAATTAGGTGCATATGGGATTCTTCAATGATGTGTATTGGAGCACGAAAAGCCTATGATATTATCAGAGGCACATGAGGGAATTGCGCTGGGCCACTATGCAGGGAAAACAATGGCTCAAAAAAATTTGCACGCAAGACTTTGGTGGCCCACCCTTTATAGGGATGCCAAGGAGTTCTGTCAGAGCTGTGATGTCTCTCAGAGACTTGGGAAGACATCTAGAAGAGATGAGATGTATTTAATAATGCAAGTTACATTGTAGGATTTTAATAAATGGGAAGTTGATTTCATTGGATCGATTAATCCACTAGAAAAAAGGTCAGGAGCAAGATATATAATCACTATGACAAATTACTTGACCTAATGTGTTGAAGCATAACCTATCAGAGATTACAGCTTGGAGACTGCTACGTGATTTCTATTTGAGAATGTTGTTATGAGGTTTGGATATCTGATAATCCTTATGAGTGATCAGAGGACACATTTTTTGAATAAAATGATTGTTGCTTTGACAAAATAATTTATGATTTATCACTAGAATAACACACCTTATCATCCTCAGGCTCACAGAACAGTGGAAGTGTTTAACAAGATCCTAGAACATGTGCCGATGAAGATATGTGATGTAAATTGAGATGATTGAGACCTCAGGATTCTTGTTGTACTATAGGCATATATGACCACATGTAAGTAGTTGACAGGACATACACCATTCTGATTAGTATACGACCAGGAAGCAATTATGCCCATGGAGTTCATTATGTCAATTATGTGCATTGTCACACTGATAGAACTCACAGATTGTGGGGTAGTAGAGAAACGATTCTCAGAGCTAGTGGAGTTGGAGGAAGTACGCTTCATCGCATGATTTCATAAGAAAGTTTGGAAAGAGCACAAAAAGGAAATGTATGAAAAATTTATTAAACAAAAGAAGTTCCATATGGGAGACCTAGTTTTTCTTTATGACAACAAATTTTTGTAGCACCCTAGAAAGTTCCAAATGCACTGGTTGGGTCTGTATGTGATAATATATGTGACGAAGGTAGGTGTTGTTCAGTTGGATAAATTGAATGGGGAATTGTGGAAGGACTGGTCAACAAAATTCGGTTGAAACTGTATAGGGATGGGCGTGCTTATAGACACTTTCCAGAGTGCACAATATGTGTACTATAGTATCTGTATTATAATAAAAAAAATGCAATGAAAGAGCTTGAGGCAAGAAACAATAAACATTTGAAGAGACATGAGGCTTGAAGTTATGAATCATGAATGGTTCAAAGAATAAAATTAGTAGAAAAAGAGATGAGCAAGAAATTTCACGGAAATGAAGAAAAAAAGAGTAAGATGAGAAGGAACGAGAATTGAATTTTGTGCACAAAGGAAAATTGAATTGCACACAAAAGGAATCAGGCTAAAGACCTACGAAGATGATGGAAAAATAATTAAAGAGAAAACGTGAGGACGAGATGGTGGAAACACGTTGTCATAAATGAAAAGCGATGACAAGATTTTGATAGGTTGGAAAATCTAGACCATGATCCAAAATTAATGCAGAATTCAAACAAGAATTCAATGTGAACAAAAGTGGATTGAACTATGAATTTTGGCATGAAGAGGAATGAAACAGCTTACAACAACCCATAAAATCATACGAGGGGTGATTAGAAAGGGTCATAGTTGTTTGGACATTATAAGAGAACATATAGTCAAGTGAGTTGTAGAAAAGGTGAATTGTAGAAATCCATGGCGCCACCAAATGCAAGATCATCCGCATTGCAGATTGAAAAATTGTGCACTAAGCATACATCAATACTTGTGCAAGAAGAAACCTCAAGAATAGAGGCATCAGATCCATTAAATTTTCCAAGGACATATGTTCCACCTAGGAATCCAACAACAAAGCTAGCTATATTTCCCAAGGAGCCGAAGTATGACCTTGTTTCACCAGTGATCCCACCTAGGGTCAGTATTGAGGGAGATATGTTGAGCATTGTAGGAAGTCTATGGTTTTCATACTGTGATCTTGCAAATCTGAAGAAATTTCCGGAATTATCACCACAAAATTATCTGCGCATATGACTCAACCCAGACTCATTTGTATTCAAGTCATAGGAGTGGGAAAAAAGACTGCAATGAATATGCATATTGACCTGTTGGAGATACCACACTTTGGCATAAGCGCATAAATTAACATTTGTGTCGAGTTATTATTCAATTGTGTCCGCATAGGTTTCCTCTATTTGGACAAGCCAGTGTCAATCGACACCCAACTTATCACATAGATTACAGGATTGTCGTCGGTAGGGGAAGACCCACTACCTTTGTTCACGAATAAGACTCAAGAGAAAGCATTAGTGGAAAGGATGAAAAACAAATACATGATGCACATAACAACGTGCAAATTGGACGTCACGAGAATTAACGATGATGCAATCATATTTTCGATGTAGGTGATGGCTTGCAAGTTAGTCAGGAAATTTCACAGAGACCAGGCGCCAGCAAGAGTAATAGAAACATCAAAAAAGTGCACAACAGGAGTGAAGATGAACTGGGAGAAATTTTTGGTGAACCAGTTCTTAATTGACTGCAATGAATCACATGATAAAGGCATAGAGTTTCACTATGCATGGTTACTAATTTTGATTTCATTGGTTGCTTGGAGGGAGCCAAAAGAAACTCATTTCCTTGAAGGTACGCAAGAACCGTTCCTGGCAGCGAGGTATGTTTCTTTGTGGCATATTGCGCATAAAAATAGGAAAATGGAAAACAATATCACTTTATACATTTATAAGGAGACAATATTGAAGTGTATTGAGGACACACCACAAATCCTACCTTAGAAAATTGAAGCATACAAAGAAGTCGCATGATTCAAAGCAGTGCCACACCACATGTACATCCAAGAAAAGAGGGATCCATATCAACAATGGTTGTCGACCAGCTACAGACTGGCAGAACAAGATGTCAGCCTCATTGTAAATGATTGGGAAGAAGACTGGAAAACCCTAGTGTCAAAAACAACACAGAAGGATACACAACACCAAGAGAAGGATCAAGAAGAAGAATAGGAACACAAGGAACAAGGGAATGGTGCAGGAGACACTCAGACAACATCGAACACCGGAGGGAAGAGAGAAGAGCATCCTAAGGAGTGATAAACACATAAAAATAAGAAGAGGAAAACCTCAAAGGAAGCAACTATCCAGGCCTTAGCTAAAGATCACTTGGAGAAGATTGGAGATGAGGTGAAATAATTTACTAAATAATCATTTCAGTGAGTTGCGCAGAAACAAGAGGAAATGCACATGAATGTGCAGGCGCATATAGCTACACTATGCCATATTTTGGAATCAACCAGGATAACGTTTGTATGAATGACATAAGATGAACAGACAGAGAGGAAAATAAAGAAAATAGAGTCACAACTGATAGAATATCAACCATCATCAACAACAACATAGCACCAGATCATGAAGATATCAACAGAGGCCATAGATTTACCCACAACAAAAATGGAGGAGTGCACGCAAGCATTAATTCATATTGACTTAGTGTTGTCACAGTTACTGGTGAACATGATACATAGTTTGTAGACAAGTGTCACATAAGATATCTAGTTGTGTGCATAATCAAATTCTATGGAGTTGGTCAAAGTGATTGCAGACAATGAAGCGTTACATGCAGAGTATAGAAAACTCATGCTAGAATGGGACGAGGCTGCACAGAAAGAAACAAGGTTGCAACAGGAAATGAAGGAGGTATATAGAAACATCCCATAGGTACAAATGGAAGTGTATACTCCCTTGTAATATTAAGTGACAAATATAATCAAAGCCATTCAACACTTCCACACAAAGATAGTCGATTCGAAAACTTGCACAACAACGAGTACCCCACTAGAAGAAAGGGACCAATGGGAGAAGAAAACCATGACGACCATGGAGAGTGTTAGGAGTTTGGATGAGGAATGCACAAATTTATATGAATAGATTACACAAGTGTGGAGTCAATTGATGGAGGATGCAAAGTTACAAGCATTAGAATAGAGGTTATAGACTGAGGAAGAAAAGGTGCAAGAGATAAAAGAAACAATGAGCACTTTTCCAACAATACAACAAATGGTTGCAATAGTTGATAATAGGCCATTACACCATGATATAAGCTAGAACAGAGCTGAACAATTGACTCTCACGCAGAACCTTGAGTCGTTGCAAGAGGAAGAATTTTGGGTGACAGAAGAACTTGTAGCTGCACAAGTCATGGTAAAGAAACCAGTGCAAGATAACATAGATAAAATGAAGAAAACCATTACCGTGCAGAAATTAGAGGGGTTTTTTGCACAAGAATCACAAGCAAAGGAGAAGGTCACAACCATGAAGGAAACTTTTCAAAATTTCATTGCAATGTGGAAGGAAGTGCAACGGAAGGATTGAGAGGCTCAGTTTCATTGCAATGTGGAAGGAAGTGCAACGGAAGGATTGAGAGGCTCAGGATGAGCCACAGGTGAGTGTTGGGGCCCTGTTGAGACAGGATTTTGGGGACTAGTTTTGGGCACAGTGTAGGAGAAAACCATGTGAACAAAGAGAAATGTCGGCCAGGGATCAACATGCATAAAATAAGGAAAGACAGTTGGACTCAACATGTGAAAAATAAGGAAGAACGTTGGAAGTTGTTAGGCATTTTGGGTCCATCAATATGGGATAAGCCCTATTATAATTTTATAAATATGTAAGGGTTTGGGATAGATAGGGGAGACAAAGCGATGGAGAGATAGGGGGATACAAAGATAGATAGTGAGTAAGGAGAATAGGAGAATGGAAAGGGCATTTTGTATGTGAGTGTAGTGCCCATATTTTTTAATGGATGTTCTGAATAATATAATAAGAAGTCAGTTGTTGTTTTTTAATGGATGTTCTGAATAATATAATAAGAAGTCAGTTGTTGTGGATGTATCCCATCTTGGGTGAACCATGTTAATCATGGGGTCTATGTGTTGTGATGTGTTTTATGTTTTATTTATTGTGCGCATATGATATATGTTTGGTTACTATGAATATGTTACATGTTACTATGATTCTACACACATTATATTATGAATCAAGAACAAATGTTAAGTAGAATAGTTATAAGGACTACCTCTTATCCCTTTATCACTGCAGAAATATGGTTCTTTTAGTTCTCATAGATACCTCGGGTGAGACTTCACCTGCTTGTGGGTTATGCCAAAAGGGTCGGTATCTGAGGGTTTTATTGGTAAATTCATATTGAACCCTGGGTCTATCCACTGCATGCCAACAGGTACTATTTTTTGGAGTAAGTCGACTTTCCCAAAGTGCATCTATCAACTTTTTATGCCATTTTTTATGGTTTGCTACAATTGTCTTCTTGGGAATATGAACTAATTTTTTATTTGTTGATTCCACCAGACCATTTCCTTATGGGTAATAGTTGGATGATTGTGCCATGATGATGCCATATTCTCCACAAAAAAATTTAAAATTGGACCCAGTGAAGATTGAACCATTGTCTATTATGAATTTTTCTGGGACACCAAATCTGGATAGAATTTTCACTTTTAGGAACATGATCAATTGTTTTGAATCAACATTCCTTAAATCAATTGCTTCTTTCCACTTAGTAAAATAGTCAGTTGCAGTGATAATATAAGCATGTCCTTTACTAGATTTTAGATTTATTGGGCCAATCACATACAAACCCCATTGTGAAAATGGTTCCTCTAATGTTATAGACTATAGCGACATTTCTCTCTTCACAATCCCTAAACATTTCTAGCATGGGAGGCATTTTCAAATAATCATATAAGCATCTTTGAACATAGTTGGACAATAACAACTAGCCTGAATGATTCTATGAGTAGTCACAATTGGTGAAAAGTATCCACCACAGACTTCATTATGAAATTCTCGCAATATCTCCTTGTACTTTAAATTATCTAAATATTTTTTTAAAAACTCCATCAAAGTTTCTTCAAAAAATAAATCATGAGAAAAATACATATTGATTGGTTTTCATCTTCAAATATCTTCTTTCTTTAGAAGACATGAAGAGGAAATTTCCGAGATCTCAGATAGAATATTATGTCCTTATACCATTTAGATGTTGTTATATTTGAGCTCAGTATAACAACATTAATTCTATTGGGAGAAGAAATATTTACAACTTCAATTCTAGACATGAATTTTCATAGACCTTTCCCCTTGACAACTTTCAAAGGTTTAATCTCTAAATCATACTCTTGAAACTTTGCTAACTAATTTTCCCATTTACCTTCTCTGAGTTTTTGACTGAGAAATATCTTAACTAGTGAGTGTGGCACATAAGCGATGATGTGAGATGGCAAAATATAGGTCCTGAAATGGGATATTGCTTTAACTAGGGAAAGAGCTTACTTTTGAATCATAGAGTAGTTTAATTCATAATCATGCAAGGTTTTTCTCATGAAAGCAATTGGAAGTTCTTCTCCTTTCTCATTTTTTTGGTCAAGGATGGAGGCAATAGTTTCCTTTTAAGAAAATGAGTACAATATAAAATATTTTTCAAAATCAGAACTAATAAGAAAAGGGGAAGTAGTGATTTCATGTTTGATTTCTATAAAATCCTTTTGAATATCTAATGTCAATTCAAATTTCTTATCCTTCTTGATTAACTTATTTATTGGATTAACAATTGTAGCATAATTTGGAAAAAATATTTGTACAAAATTTATCTTTCTAAAGAAACATTGTACTCCTTTTGGAGATGTGGGAGGATTTAGGTCATTTATTTCCTTAAACCTTTCTGTATCAATGTATATTCCTTATATTCTCATAATATGACCCAAGAGTTTTCCTTTTGATCTCGTAAACCAACACTTTTTTGGATTCAAAGATATGCCATATATCCTACATCTTTCAAAAAAAATTATGATATGTTTGAAATGAATTTCCCTTAGTTTTGAATGAATAGTGAAATCATCTTGGTATTTTTCCATAAATTTTCCAATTAGATCTTTAAAATCATGGTCCATTTCTCTTTGAAAAGTGGCACCTGCATTCTTTAGTCCAAATGACATACACACATAAGCATATGTTCCCCATGGTGTAATGAATGAAATCTTTTATTTGTCTTCTTCAGCCACAAGGACTTGATTGTATCCATAGAATCCATCAAGCATAGACATAAGTGAAAAACCAATGACCTATTATAATAAAATCCCCATGTTTGAGAGTGGGTAGTTATCTTTGATACTTGCTCCATTGAAGCCTCTAAAATCAACACAAAGACAAATTTATCCATTCTTTTTTCTAACTACCACAGGATTTGATATCAATTCTAAGTGTCTGATTGGAAAAGTTATACCAGCGTTTTTCAATTTTTCCAACTCTATTTTTACTAAGGGATTTAATATGGAATTTATCATTCTTAAATTTTACTTAAAAGGTTTTTATCCTTCTTTGAGTGGCATAACATGTTGGAAGATATATTTTTCATACTCCTTTAAATCTGAGTGGCATAACATGTTGGAAGATATATTTTTCATACTCCTTTAAATCATCATAACTCCAAGCAAAAATGTCCTGAAACTCTTTGAACATAAGAGTGTATTTCTTCAATGGTACAACTCATCCCAATATTTATGTATTTTGGAGAATTAGTTGCACGGATATTGATTTTTTGAGTTTCTTGAACTTTCTAATAGAAGGTTGTTCTATTGGGTCCATGGTCTTTGTTTGATTATCTCTTGTAAAAAGAGATTCCAAACTGACATAATTCTTTGGAAGAACCACAACACTTTGATCATGAAAAAATTTATGAGTGTCATTTTTAAAAACTTTCCAATACTCTTGATTACTGGGTATTGAAGGTTGAAATTGTTTTTTGACATGAAAAGTATCATGAATTTGAGAATCATCTACATTGAAAAGGGATGATGCCACCGCCAATGAATCATATTTTTGGTTCTTTTCTTGAGGGACAAAAGAAATATTGAAATAATTAAAAGAGTCTATAATTTCCCACACTCTCCTTACATAATGCTTCAATATTTATTTTTTTATTCTATATCTTCTTTTAATGTGATTGATAACTAGTTATGAATCACTAGTCACCACAAGATCTTTTACTTGCGTTTGAAGGTCCAGTGTCAATACTTGAATCAATGCTTCATTATTGGTACACGAGAAATCTAATCTAATTACATGTGATTGAATGAAATATTGGGGAATTTTGAAAAAAATACCAACTCTAGTTCTAGACTTAGAGCAGGCACTATCAAATGACATTTTCCATAAACCTTGAAAATAAATTTCTTCATTTTTTGGGGGTGAATATAGTTTCTCTTGTTGAAAACAACATAGTTTTTTATTCCAATATCTACATGGTTATGTGTCATTTAAGTTTCCTTTTTCTTGAATGGTACTGGATTTCTATGTTCTTGAGGAAATTTGATCATTGTTCCACCTTTGTTTGGAAGCATCATGCAACTCCCATCATTCATTGTGTATCCTCCAATCAGTGAGAACCAACCTCTTCCCAAGACAACATTGTATGTTGGAGGCAGATCAACTACTATGATAGTAAATATTATTGTAATGTGGGGTGTTACACTTATACATGCACAAAAATATTTAATTTCTCCATAAGATGGAACTTTTCTTGAGTCAATGGTATATATACTTTCACTTGTTTCATAGTACTTCATACATTCCATTCCAATAGCTTCCATTACTGATAATGACATGATATTGTTAGTGACTCCACTATCCACCAAACAATTATGTAGTGTAAATTCATGATTCTCTAAGGATATATAAAATGGTGGTACATTTCCTCTTGGTCTTACTGATGTGATATTTTGTTGTTGTCTTGTGTTCATCTCAGCTGCCTCTATTCTTGAATTTGTATCATCTAATATAATTAGAAGATTCTCTCTTTATTGGGGTACCTTAACTACCTCCATAAATGGAAAGGTAATGTGAAGCTTAGTTAACTCATCAAAAAAATTATAATTCATTTGCAATGAAGTTTTCATCTGATTAACAATTGGTTTTTGTTTTGTTGGCTCTAGAATGTTGTGTTTTTATTTTTCCTCTTTCTTTTTTTTTTCCCCTTGTCTTTAATTTATTTGCTTGAGTTCTGGTTTGAACAACATTGTCTTGTGAATATTCAAAATCTTCTTGTTCATAAAAAATATGAAAATATGATAAACCTTATTCCATTTGGACTAATCCTAAGACTTCGTCTTGATCATTGATTGTTTCTTGATCAAAAGGATCAAAATTTTCTTCTTCTATAATTTCTTCTAGCACAACAACATTTGGATTTGGGACACTGGGTGCTCTTGGTTTGTGGTCTTAAATTTTTTTCTCTATATGATTTATTCCTCATTGATCAGTTGATGGGACTCTCATATTTTGATGTGGTGGAATGAGATTCTCATTTCTCTTGAGTCAAGTTATCTTGTTCTGCATTTGTCGAATGGTCCTCCTCATTTGAGCAATTTCTATTTTTTTTTTGGTTTCTTAAGTAGCCACAGGATTATTTCTCACATTAACAGGAAGGCCTTGAATAATTCCTCCCCCAATTTCTTGACCTTTATAACTTGTAGAGGTGGATGGTGCCTGAGGTGATATTGACAAACTTGTCATCTGTCGTTGCACTTTTCCAAGAATAATCTCAGGATCAACATCAATTTATAACATGGATTATTTCATTTCTATTTCTTTTGCATTGATTCATTTAATGTATTTAGTTGTGCATATCTTATCTCATAATTCACACTCAAGGACATATAATTCTTGTAACATCCAAATACAATAGGATCATTTGGGTGTTGCCCATTTGGGATTTGATTTAATGTTTTGAAAAATTGCAAGTTAAAATCCATGATCCTTTCACCTTTTTGAAGATGGATTTTGGTGAATTGAGTAAGTAGAGTATGATAGGTAATAGGATGTGAATATCTAATCATGAACGTATATTCTATCTCATCAAACAAACCAATCGATTGGGCTGTGAGGGAAAGATACCATTCATAGGATGGGCCTATCAAATATTGTAAAAATGATTTGACCATTGCATCATAATGTTCAATCAAATTGATATCACAAATACTAGGAAACTAATCCATATTCTTCTTAGGATCCATAATCCCATCACTTGAAAAGACAAGTAAAATTCCTTGAGGAAGAGTTATCAATTGATGTTGTTATCCTCATAAATTGAGTGGTATAGATCTAGCTCTCCTTCTTGGGTTTCTTTGTCTTTCTTTGTCTTTCTCTTTCTTCATTAGGAATTTCATTTCTTTGTTCTTCTCGGTCACCCATGATTCTTACACTACGAGATTCATATTTTGAACCGTGGGTCTCTAGTGAATCTCAAATTTACTACTTTTACTTCTTGTTAATGGACCATTCTATGATTCTAACTTTTACGACTGTCTTATTTCTCTCAAAGATATTTCTATTTCTTATTCTCAATAAAGAACTTCCCACGTTATTTCAAGTTCTTCACAACTTCTCATTGTTGTGATTGTTTTTATTTTGTTTGTTAAAAATGTGCTTGTCACTTGTTGGGCCAACATTTCAACCATTGGATAAGAAACCACAACCCAAGGGCATATAAGCTTTCAAAATCACCCATGGATCACACCCATCCTAGGCCACACCAATCCTTAACATGGATGGATTTTGGGTGTCTCCTCCCAACTAAACACACCATAATGGTATTGAAATTGGGTCTCCTAGCAAATGAATCTCACACCTTAATTGGTTGAGCTAGTGGGAATTGGCTCATTGTTGTGATTGTTAAGTCATACAAATAGTGAAAAATACTTCTTTGATATATAATTCCAACTTGTATTTGAGGTTGGTTGGGTTCTGGTAGAGTAATCCAAATTTCTGGTATGAGAAACCAACCTTTTTTTTAGTTCCCCGGTATGGTTGCCAAAAATAGTGATTTGAAAGACTTGATGGATAGTTGGTTGTCATTGATGACAATAGACATAAGTGGTTATCATTGATGTCAACATATGTGATGGGTGCATTTGAAGAAGTATACAAGAAACCCCATAAGTATGGTCATGAAGCCCAAAGTTGTTAGAGGAATAAGGAAATGAAGGACAGTGTTAATGTAAGTAATGCACTCATATATGGATAGTCCTTGTCATGTTGTTTCCAATGATAGGTGTAACGTCACGTAGTTCCTCACGATTGAGGAGTTATGAGTTCATGAAGTTGGAAGCCTTGAAGAATGGTTAAGAAGCCCCTAAACGGTTATAACAAGATGCTAAAAGTTATTAATTCAAGGGTAAAGTGGTTATAACAAGAAAGTACAGGTCAAACCTTAAGGAAAAAGGTCACTTGGAAAAGTATAAATACACTTCCAGAAGCCTCTCATTAAAACATAGACAACTTCATTGAATATCTTCTATGTGAGCACACTTGATCTATTTGGCGAATCTGAGGAGAGCGAAGCCGAAAGTTTCAGGATTGCATAGGAGAGAAAGGGTTTTATGATAAACCCTAATTTGGATGACCCCCAATGGTTAGACTATTTGCGTCCCGCGAGACACCCCCACGGGTTGCTTAGTGTCTATCACACGAGGCCCCACATGACATCTGTATTGGTCCTGGGAGGCTAAGGAAAAATTGTAGGAGGATACTTGTACCAGGTTGTTGAAGCCGAGGAAGAGTTACAGGTATAAAATATTATGTATCAGGTCAACTACAAGTGTAAAGGTGTGTCTATGTGCATGTTTTGAAGGTTAGATGTTGTTGATGTCATGGTGCATACTTGAGGTATGTCTTTGGTATCTTGTTGATATATTGGTACATGCTTGAGGCACATATTATGTGCATGGTGTGAGGCATATTTTGGTACATGTATGAGGTACATTTCTTGGTGATATTAATGCATTTTTGAGACACTTCTTGATGAGGTTATGACACATGTTTTAGGTACATGCATTGGATGTTGTGATACATTCTTGAGACATGTCTTTGTGAGTTTTAGTATATATCTTGAGGCACATCTTGGATACTTGGCATATGGTTTCTTGTATGGTATATGCTTGAGGAATATCATGAGTGATATGGCACATGTTTGAGGTATATGCATTTGATGTTGTGGTTCATGCTTGAGGCATGTCTTGGTGATGTTGACCAATACATGTTTAGAAACATCTTGGTGACGCCATGGTACATTGATTAGAGAGATATCTTGGCTATCTTGGTATCTGGTTTGGTATACGTCATGGTGATGTTATCACATGTTGGAGGAACTTCATTGATGATATATTATTGTATATGGTGCATGGCATGATTAAGACATATCATGAGTGATATGGTATATGGATGAGGCACATTTCATAGTACATGGTTTTGATATATAATTGAGGTATATGATTGGATGTTCATCATTGATGTTTTGGTACCTACACTTGACATATCTAATGGTACATGATTGGTGATATTGAGACACATCTTGGTGATGTTATGCTTCATGAGTTGATGATGATATGGTACATTGCTAGAGGCACTTCTTGGTGATCTTCCTACATGGTATGGTATAGTTTTGGTACATGGTTGATGCATGAGTGGTATAGGTTTGGTACATGGTTGATGCATGATATGGTATAGGTTTGGTACATGGTTGATGCATGACATAGTACAAGTTGTGGTACATGGTTGACGTACATGTTATGATACAGGTTCTAGTACATGGTATGGTGATGGTTTTTGTATCCATGTGAGTGGATGTGGTTATAGTTGGTTGATGATGGTATATCAATGATGGTGATAGTGACATTGACAAGGACAGTGACATGTTGGATGATTAGTTAATCATTAGGCACGGGTTGATGTGACAAAGTGATAGTGATTGATGGATGTCACGGTGGTAGTCACGGGTTGGTGTGACTGTGACAGTGACAGGTTGGTTGATGACAATACCAATTACAAGTTGATCAGTGGTAGTGATAGTTTGAGTCTACACTTATATTTCAGGGTTGCAGGACGGGGCAAGGAAAGGGGGTTGTAGCCTCCTTCCAGTTGGTGCCTGATAACTCAGGGAGTTGGATCTTCCTTCAGGTTGGAGCCTGTAAATCAGGGGGTCATAAACTCCTTTCAGTTGGAGTTGGAGAATATAGGGAGTTGGAGCTTCCTTCAGGTTGGAGCCTGTAAACTAAGGGGTTGGAGTATCCATCCAGTTGTAGCTGGAGAATTCAAGGAGTTGTAGCCTCCTTCAGGTTAGAGCTTGTAAATCAGGGAGTTGGTGCCTCCTCCCAGATGGTGTTGGAGAATTGAGAAGTCGGTGCTTCCAATGAATGTATTCTTGATATATATAAGAAAGCATCCTGTAGTTTTCTCCCATTTTAGTTTTCACGTAAATTCTGGATGCATAAATAAGTGTATTGTGTATCTGTGGTTGTTTATTATGCATGAATAATAAACTATTGAATAATGTTCATTAAATTGAATTTTAAATATACTATGGTTAAAAGTGGTAAAAAATATTCATAATGATTCACCCTCTTCTTAGTATTTCAACATTATAGAGCTAAGATAACTTTCCTATAAAGGAGCAAAGTCCATGATAAACCCAAAAGTTGATTCTCTTTATATTAGCTATATATTTAGAGAACAAGGTAACCTTAATAAAATAACCCAGGATTATCTTATCAAAGTAACCCATGTTCTCTGTACTTAGAGAACAAGATAACCCTAAGTATACCTTATCAAAGTAACCCTTGTTCTATGTACTTAGAGAACAAAGTAACCCTAAGTATATACTAATTCTGATGAAAGAGATATTTTATATTTTCTTCATATAACGTACACTCATATTATCGTATCTTTCTTTCTCATCCATGCTATATTCGTTATCGTCCATGCTAATAAAGATATATACACACATAACGGAACCAACTCTTTACGTGGAAGGCTTGAGAATTTCTTCCCTTTTTTCATTTACAACACTTCATCTAAATGAAGAACCAAATTTGTGACTGGAAAGTACGTAAAAATTAATATTCTATTTGTATTCTCTCTATCATCTTTATCAAAGTAAGTTACTTTATCATTTCCTCATCTATTTAGTTTCAAATGGGATCGTGGGCCTTGAGATAAACAGTAATGAAAACATTTGAAACGTTAGTATGGAGTTTTTTAATTAAGCAATTGAATGAGAGGTTGAGGAAAACTTCCTTGTTTTTCAAGCCCTAACTTTGTTATAAATGTGCAGGGACGACAATGTGAATGTTGTGCAGGAATTATAAATTTTGATTCTCAGGAGATTGGGAAAACTTCTCACTTGCATTGCATTTTGAAATGGGTTTATTGCAAGGAATCAGATACAAGCTGCACCTGTTGATTATATACTTGGTTTGTTGGTTGGCATGGTTGTCGGATATTTCCGTGGAATAATTCGACATCAGTGAAACTCTAATAGTGGAATAATGCCAGTATTTCTGATGCAGGAATTGCTTGCCTAGGAAATTTAACAGTTTGTATTACAAGCCTGTTAAGAGGTATGATTGACCTGGAGATTGGTGCCAGAGATGTTCTGGCCACCAATAGAGGTCCTAAGTTGAAGCACATAAATGTTGGGTATGTGTTATATTCTTTGCACCAGTAGTAGTGTAAGAGGGGGGGCCGCTAGGCCTCGGGGGGTGCAGGGGGGCAGAGCCCCCTGCGCGGGGGTTCGGGGGCAGCGCCCTCGAAAAAAAAATTTTGGGCCGACATATTTTCGCCGGTTTCGGGCCGACATATTTTCGTTGATGTACATGATATGGTGATGGTTTTGGTATCCATGTGAGTGGATCTAGTTATACTTGGTTGATGATGGTATATCAATGACAGTGATAATGATGATGAAGGTGACAGGGATAGTGATAGGTTGGATTATTGGTTGATCATGATCAGTGACAGTTTGATGTGATAGTGATAGTGATAGGCTGGTTGATGTATTGGTAATAGTGGCAGTTACATGTTGATCAGTGGTAGTGACAGTTTGAGTCTACACTTATATTTCAGGGCAGAGGGACATGGCAAGGAAAGGGGGTTGTAGCCTCCTTCTGGTTCGTGTCGGAGAACACATGGAGTTGGATCTTCCTTCAGGTTGGATCCTGTAAATTAGGGGCTTGTAGCCTCCTTCTGGTTGGATGTAGAGAACACAAGGAGTTGGAGCTTCCTTCAGGTTGGAGCTTGTAAACTAGAGGGTTGGAGCATCCTTCCAGTTGTAGCTAGAGAATTCAAGGAGTTGTAGCTTCCTTCATGTTGGTGCATGTAAATTAGGGGGTTGGTGCCTCCTTCCAATTGGTGCAAGAGAATTTGGAAGTTGGTGCTTCCTATGAATGTATTCTTGATATATATAAGAAATATTTATGTGGTTTTCTCCCACTTGGGTTTCCACGTAAATTATAGTGTACTGTGTATCTGTGTGTTTTTATTATGCACTAATGAGTGGTATTTTTTATGATGCAATGATATATTGATTGAATAAGTTATAAATCATTGAATATTGTTGATAAAGTTGAAGTTTATATATACTATGATTGAAAGTGGTAAAAAGTGTTCATACTGATTCACCCCCTCCCCTCTTAGTATTCCACCAATACTATCTTATGTTATTTAAGACAACATCATGAGGATAAATCCCCCTGCATTTTTAAAGAGGTGGTACTCCTCCATTTTTAAATAAAATTCTAGAACATGAAAATGTCTCAGAGAAGACCAAGCTTAATCTTGAAATAAATATCCGCATGCAAAGAGTAAGGATAAAGTATCTTACATAAAGAAAATATTTACACTATATTACAATATTATAAACAAAAAGAGTACACAATGTCATAGGACGACATTTCCATCAAAAAATCCATCATAGTAAGACACAATATTCACTACAAAGAAGGAAAATAAGGACCGCATATGGCAGAGAAATTTAAATGATCATTCCATTTAAATCGAAAAAAAAAAAGTATAGATACAAATTTGAAATTTCATACTTAGAACTTATAGTATGAGAGATCAATAATGTTATGTCTTGAATAGTTCTCTGGGAACCTAAAAAATAATAAATGTCTTTGTAAAATAAACAATAATGTATGAATTTACAATAAAAGTAAATTGTGTTTGTCCTTCAAAGAGGACTGAGATGGGGCCCCTATGGACCATAAAATGAAGAGAGACCTGGAAGAAAAAATAAAGTAGTCAAGGAGAAGCTTCTAGTTTCACAGATTCTAGGAATAGAAAAGGGAAAATGACCACAGATTGAGGAAGAAAAAGTGGTGAAAGCAAGAACAGGTTGACTACTCAACTTACTATGATGGAAATTCTGAACCGCCATTTTCTTATTGTGGTGTCTTTTGTAGGTTGTTGTTTTTGTGTTGGAGGTGGAATAACTGATTTAATGACTTCTTATTGATCTGTCTTTGTTATCTTAACTAAGTTTTTTTTTAACCATTGTTCAATGTAGTCCCTCATTGGAGCAACCTTTATTTCATGTTTGGTCTTAGTTTCAAATAACTCATTTTCTAGTTATCTTAAATAAAGGTTGAGCTGATGGAGCATGTACTCAATGTATTCATTCTTATTCACATGTACCGGACTAGCCATATTTATAATTCTTCTTCGGAGAACTCAATTGAATAACTAAATTCATTGGCCCAAGCAACTTTTAATGCTTCATATTGTTCTTGTAGTTTCTCCCTTGATAAAATTATTGTATCCATTATTAAATGTGGGCCATATAACTCCTTGGTCAAATCAACAAGTTTCAAGAATATGTCACCCATTTTAAATTTTTATGACATCACACTCGGACAACAATTCTCTTAAATATTTAATTCTCTTTAGCCAACAAACATTGATCTGTTTAATGTGAACCTTAGAGGGAATGTTTTGATCTCTTCTATGTATCTCTCTCAAAATTGAAACCTTTGCTACGAATATTCCCATTGCTTCCTTATAAAATCCTTCATCATTTTTTAAATATTTTTGGAGATACTCTTTAAAGTGAAAAACCCTTGCTGAGAAAGTAGGTGAGCTTTGTGCTAATTCCAAAATTTCAAGGATTAAGGCTATTCTTTTCTTAATATTGTATCCATTGTATTTCCTTATAGCCACTAGAAATCTAGATTAACCCTTTAATATGGAATTGGTCTCTGGGACATCTTCAAGAGTGAACATCGGTTATATTGTAGTGATAGTATCAACAAGAAAAAGTTTTTTGAATCTGAGCTTTTTCTAATTCCTTTATTCTTTCTCTTAAAAGAAAATTTTATTTTTCTATATAAAAAATGGACTCCTTCAAGGATTCTCGAGTTGCATCATGAAATTGTACAATTTTTCAGGGTGGAACCCCATGAAAATCGATTTTTGACTTCCCCTTATCTGCAACCTTTTTATTTTTCATGTTTACCTTTTCAATTAACATTTTTTTGGAATTTTTTTGGTACACTACGTGGTTTAACGTAACATGCTCCTCTTCAAGTATTTTTTGCTAGGTGTTTTTGGAAATTGATAGCAATAAAACTAGTTCCAATCAGTCTTTGTTCTTCCCAGTTGGGCTCCTCTATCACATTGTCAATTTCCATGGCTTTGGTACTTCCTTCAATTTCAGGTAATTCTTGTCCCTCCTTTTGAATTTCTCTTTTTCTTTTTGTGGAAGTATGAAAAATATGGGATGTTTCCATTGTTTTCTTAGTAGAGTCCTTGTCTCCACCATCATATAAGAGGTATAGAGCATGTTGGCCTGCCCAAAGGGAAACCAAGCCATATTTTAACAATATACTATAGAAAACCAAGAAAAAACTGTAGCATAACCAAAGTTTCTAGAAATCCAAAATAATAGCCTGGAGACCTAATATGGCTACTGTAAACACAAAGAGAGAGAGAGAGAAGTTGTCAAACATCAAGAGAAGGGAATTTGGGAGGGATGCTTGGAATTCCCAACAACAATGTCAACAAATAAATGAGTTTGGAGAGGGTCATAAGCCAAGGAGCCATCATGGGTTAGTTGGAGAGCACCACCATGTTTCTTAACCAGTCAGGTGACAAGCATAAGCAACAACTTGTTTTTTTGTTCCTAGGATTCGCGTTGTTGACCAAATTTCCTATAATCATGCTCTTTTGGAAGAATTACCTTGGATACCATGGTTTTGGTGTGCTAGTAGAGTTCCATAGTGTGATGGAATTTTTTGTCTCGGTTTTTATTGGTTCCCAAGTCTAGAATAAGATCCCTCACATGTGTTGGACAAATCTCTATTTTCGGTACACTAGTTCAGTGGGAGTTAACTGACTAGTTCTATTTTAGACTTTCTATTTAGATCATCACTATTATACTATTATGCATACATAAATTATGCTATTATGCATGTTCTTTCCTATATATGAATGTGTTCCACTCATTCATTGTATCATATTTATCATATTGATCATCATCTATGTATCAATTATTCATTCATTGAGCATCTCATTGGAGTAGTGTGAATATATTTTCTCATTCTTACATATTGAATCTCTCATCATTTCTTGATAAGATTTGTTTGTACTTTCTTTAGATACATCTTTTGTGAAGGTTTCGATGAAACATTGACATGGTATCAGAGATATGCTTCTTGGAGCAAGACAAATAATCCAGAGAAGAGGAAAATCATATTTTCGGTGAGAAAAATCCATGTAATAGAAGTTGTCGTGGTCTTTCTTTGTCGAAAAGTGCGACAAGTTGAAGTTGTCCCACCTTCCCCCTGTGTGAATATATTTTCTCATTCTTACATATTGAATCTCTCATCCTTTCTTGATAAGATTTGTTTTTACTTTCTTTAGATACAACTCTTGTGAAGGTTTCGATGAAACGTTGACATGGTATCAGAGATATGCTTCTTGGAGCAAGACAAACAATCCAGAAAAGAGGAAAATCATATTTTCGGTGAGAAAAATCCATGTAATAGAAGTTGTCGCAGTCTTTCTTTGTCGAAAAATGTGACAAGTTGAAGTTGTCCCACCTTCCCCCTGTTGAAAGGTGAGAAATTCTCATTCTGGAATTGTCGCACCCCAGTACACTACCAGAGTGTGACAAGGACCTGTCACACCCTAGTACACTACAGAGGGAGACAACAAGAAGCCTCCCTCCCTGTGTATGAAGGCAAGGTACGACGACGTCTGAAAACCCCTTTATTTTTGTAGTGATTTCTCCCAAAATATTAACTTTTAGAGGAAATGTCTCATAAGATAAGTAAATCAATCCATTATGCAAGTGGGTTTTCAAAAATTTGGAAAAAATCCTCACTTTTTTCTCAGAAAGGAAGATGGGAGATTGCCTTCTGAAAATGATACAAATTCACCACTTAAAGTTCCCTTTCTGCAGTGATTTATTAGATTTTCACTTGTAGATTGAGAGTAAATTTTTAGGGGTTCTTAGAAACAGT
>CBVK0103906973.1:0-12161 GCA_900067695.1 Picea abies | reverse complement strand
TTTTACGTACAAATATACAAACATCTGCAGGCCGGTGAAGCACCTTGGTTCAAAACTGGTGCCACTACACCAAAATGGTCTCACCAGCCTATATACAAAATACGAAAATACATAAAGCGACACTCAAGGTGCCTCTAGAGCACCACCTCTTGCCCCTCCCTCAGGCGGTGGTCCCCCACCCACTACTGGTCCCTCCGGACTGGGAGGTAACCGTCCGGTCATCGCAGCACCTGCTACTATTGCTCGCCACACCACGACCCGCCACATCGGTGGAACTCCCACACAATGCTCTAGGATGCCCTCATCCTGGATGTGCGACCACATGCCCTCAGTCACACCTTTTAGCACCACCTCCAGGTGGTGGTGAATATCCTCAAAACCTCCTCCAGCATCCACCGGAGGAGCATGCGATGGCCCAGCACTGGGGTCATCAAAACGATGTCTCCTCACTGCTCTCTTGTCATCAATTGGTATTGCCTCAACGTCCTCACTCTGACGTCTCTCTCCTGCCTATGGCCCTCCCTGCGGTGGTCTCCCCGGCTCCTGGTGAGCCGACACTCTCAACAGCTCAACCTCACGCCCGCGAGGTCCCACATCCGCACATAAAAACAACCAAACGATAGTATCAACATCTATACAAAATACATATGTCATGCTATCTCAAAAATCAACCTATCAAACTCATAAAAATACCTTGGTGATCAAACACCTCCATGCACCCTTGTCATGAACACAGGGGTGCATCAAAGTGCACCTGTCCACTACACAGTCGTGCACCCATGTGTGACTGTGTAGCAAATAGGCACTCATATCATGAATTTCGTTGTCTCCCCTACAGGCGCACCCATGCACAACTATATGTATAATAGGCACACACCTGCCACCTGTGCACGCATATTTTCGAATCGCCCGTGCACTTGGGGGCCCACACCTACAAAATCCCCTGTATGGCCCTCCATACAGACCCTGCCCATAAACGGAAAACCTACTTCTATGCAGGACGATAAGACTACTAACCTGAAGCTTGCTGATCCTAACTCAACTGCCTCATTCTCCCCGAGTCTCCAAATCTCCTCTAAATACCTCTCGTCCATTCACTCTGGAAGAAAGTACCAATGAGGTGGCAATGTGGGCCCTACAACTATATATAGGCCTTTCCGCCAAACTTCCAATCACCATTTTCAGAGCTCCGGGTGTCCATTTTTTGATCCATCTTCAGCCACGAGATCAACATCCCATCATCTACATCAAAACTGTCCTCGAGCCATTTTTTATCGTTAGCCCTCGGGGTGCCATTTTTTCATACCCCATCCAGGTACGCATGATCATGTTCAAAATTATCAAATAAATGCTTGTATTTTCAATTCTCTTCAGATATTGTTCACGTCGGGTATTTGGTTTTCATGTGTGCAGGTACTTCGACATCATACATCAATGCAACCCCTTAAGGTATAGAATCATCACTGGCATGTAATCATTCCCTATGAATCTCAGTTGCATCTCCATTCACACCCTCTGACATTTTCCTTTAGGATCCCCATCTCCGGCTCTGCAGTACCAACACCTCCATTGCATCCTAGGTACTGTCACCTGGTAGCACTCTCCCCCACATGAGTTGTCCCATTCATAGCACCCTTTTTCACTTTGACACTCATGTTGTTTTTCAACCCATTAGGGATGAGAGTCCCGATAGTCTTACATCATGTCGTGAATCAACCACATACTCCTTCTCCTCATTTTTCTAGATTTCCCACTGGACTCTCGGATTATCTCTTCAACGTTCTATTTTGAATGCACCTCCGTAGTATCATGAACCCTCCATTTCATCCACAATTTAGTTTTCCCCTCTACAAATTTTCCTCCATTTCACCTACCTCATATAGAAACCCACCCATGGGTCCCCCACTCTCCACTAATTCTCCAAGCAAATTGCACCCTAACAAGCCCAACCATATTACATTGGGGCACCCGTTTCTGTATTTGTACACTCATCTCAAATTATTCTTTATTTATTTGGTACATTGTAAACAACCTTTGTTTCCAGCATTTACATATCCTTTTGTCATCACCTTTGATGACCTTCTTCCCTGTTTTGGAAAACACAACCCATGTCTCCCTTGGTTGGGGCACTCCTTATCATCTACCCTTGTTAACATCGTCCATATACTCTGAGTATCCCACAGGCCACTTACCTCTGCCTTGTGAGTTTGTTCACTTTGTCCCGCCTCTAGCAAAACTTATCCCCTGTCTTGTTGTGCCCCTGAAACTCGACCTAGTTGAATGGTTGCGACCACTTATACTTCACACATACCCCCAACCAAGGGTAGTCTTGAGTCTCCATACATCTTGATTTTTTCCATGTACCTCCTCAGTTCCTAACCTCACCTAGTATATTTCATGAAGCTCTTTGCTTCTCAAAGTTGCGTCCCCCTTTTTGTCAACATCAGCACAGTTTCCAGAAGGGCGACAATATCTTGACTCTCATTACCTTTCCAATGATAGGTCTCAGATGACACAGGGAGAACCACAATTACTCCTTTCTGTCATTGACCCCCGTAACATTTGACTTCAACACTTTCTCATGTTACGGTGGGTCTTACTTTGTGACTATTGCAGTTATTTCTTATATTTTTCGAAGACCTATGAACTTGGACGGGCTATCAACGGCTACATAATCCGTGATATTTCTTACAGATGTCACTGCCTACTGTTCAGAGTATGTTCCTCCAAAGAATTGTCTTCTTCCTTTATCACAACCACCCCCGAGGGCACTGCATTTGTCTACATCAACACACCATTCCTTTTTGAGTTACATGACATGAACATAGGGCATGCTTGCCTTGTTTGTACATAGTTTAGTTTTACACACCTTATGGAAGGTTGGGTTCTACAGGTTCCCTTCTCCCTCCAACAGGTAACCCTTGACAATCCCACTATCTCTCTATCTTACAACGACACTCTCAGTAGAAGAATCAATGATGAATTTAAGCTATACGTATGCTCATAACCTCATCCATCAAGGGGCATCTGTTATCACTTAAATTTCGTCCGCAAATGGTTACAAGAATATAGCATCATCAAACAGTTATGAGGTCCCCCATGGACCAAAATCATTTCCAAAGGGTCAAAAACTATACAACCAGTGACAAAATTAAAGTGTGCTATGACTACACAGGGCACGCACGCACGTGCGCAAGACAGAAATGCAGGAAAAGTGCACATGCACCCGATGCATGACTGTGGTAACTAAAATCCATGCACATATAAGAACGACGCATTTATGAGATTGGTCAGCCTCCCACCCACTTCTGGTTCAGCTTCCAAGTTGATTTGACACTCAAATATGGATTGGATCCGACTGGGTGGCTGGTCAAAGACCTAAAAATGCCCTAATTAGCCTCTTTTCACACTACAAGCTGGTTGCACAATACCTGGAAGAGGTGCTATAAAACAAGGCCATGGGTGCACTTCATTCTTAAGGAATTCAATAGCAAAGTTATGCTACTACTATTCTCTTGAGAAATCCTCTATTCTCATTAAGAGTATACTAGCACCATTACATTGGGCAATCCATCTCACCCCTTGAGTGGATTAGCTTGGAATTCTTTCACCATTTTCATTCAAAGTTGTAATAAGAGCTTATTTTTGGGGGTCCAAGAGCCCTCCCTTGGAAGAAGAAGGGACTCATAGTCCTCTTTCTTCTTGGTGTTTTCTTTCACTGATATAAACCTTACAATTGGTGACATGAGTCTTATTAGTTTTTTTGTTCTTATGCCCCTATGCTCATTAGTTTAGTTGTTATTTTATTTATTAGTTTATTTCTTAGTTGTTCTTTTATATTTATTTCTCTAACCCTTTTCCTTACAACTGTCCTACTTAGCAAACCCAACTAAGCTTGTAAGCACCTCTATTTTTCTCATCTAGGTAGCAAAAGAGGTGCAACACATGCTGCCTGAGTCTCATCATTTGTCGTGCTATTGCCCAAGGGAATTTTTTACCAAGCATGAGTTGGCCCCTCTGCAGTTTGTCTCTTTCCCTCATACTCGGTCATCCTGAACGTCCAAACAAGTCTTTGTTTGAAATCAATGAAGCCTTCAGTCTGATCATCAAGATTCTCTAGTACATGACTGACGATTCATTGAATACCTCTGGGTAGTGAAGTCGTACATTCATATTACACTCCTACACGAGTTTTGAAGATTTTGAAGTTGTTGCTTGAGCTCTGAAGACCTCATCTCCAGTCATCAGGCCTTATCAACTTCTAGAAGATGGATAATCTACACATATAACTTTTTGATTTCGAGATGTAGCTCCACTATGTATTGTTCATGGCTACACTTTATATAGTTATACGACATGGATCTACAATGTATTTGATTGGTAGCCATGATTTTATTTTATCCCGAGAATGGGTATGCCTGCCTCGGTGAGACAATTATTATTTTGCACATGACACCTCCTAATTTCTGGTCCCTTGGCTCACTTGTTCGACACAACGGTGAAGATTGTTAATGTATTTTGGCCATCATACGCTCTTATAACCTCACACATTAGGGGGTATCTATTATAACCCTAATTTTCACCAGACATTCTTACCTGACATCAGGCCATCTCAGATTCCTTCTTTGCCAAAACACTGCTGAAAAGCTCTTCTTAAAAGACCCTTTTATAAAGGCCCACATGCTATGCTACATTACTGCATGCGTGTACACGCTAACTATCCCAAGAAAACCCACGTGTACCTACAAAATCACGAAAAAAGGAAAGTTGTTGGCGGAACACACAACTTTGGGTAAGTTAACTAAACCTTTCGGCCATGGATGGCTGGAAATTCGACCAAATACCTAGCTTATTCTAGCCTATAAAGGAAGGGTTAGGGGTCCCATTTGAAAGAGGAGAATCATAGTAAAGAAACTATACCTGATTGAGAATTTCCCTTGTCCCAACCTTTAGCCATCCTTGTGCAAAGATAAGTATAGAGAAAAGAAGTTGGAGGACAGTTGAAGAGGAGCCCAGGACCAGGTTCATGGAGCAGTTGTCAGCTTCATCATTGTAAGTTGATTTATTGAAGTTAATAATAAAGAAGCACTTTTCCCATCCCACCATATGAGGTTTTCATGGTTTATTGTGTACATGTTGATTAAATCTCTAACCCATTAATATGTAGATCAAATACATGTGGAGTTGTTTGTTTGTCTTGTGTGAATGTAGGTCAACCTTGGGAGGAGAGTTGTAGTCAAAGAGAGACCAAGCATTTAGAAGGATCGATATCAAATGCCTGAAATAAGGTATGCTCACTTGATATTCTTAAATATGTATTTTCTTAAGAATAATAGGGATTAGGTCAAGGATGACGGTAGAAAGTAGGAATCTTTAGGTCTTTTCTACATTCATGATAAAACCCTAAGTGCTAGTCCATAGAGGGATTTCCCACTCACAACAGACCTTTTCAATAGAATAAGCAGAGAAGAATACCCATAGTGTATCCCACACAATGACCCAGACGTAAGGGCGCTCAATGACTAGGTGTTCCCAAACATCTGATGGTCTTATCTACACATGGTGGCCAGCAGAGCCCTAGTTTTCCCTTGTATAAAGGTTCTGAAATGGCTAATTGACCATACAGACTAGCATAAGTGATTGATCAATGATCAGAATGGCGGGTGTGTTGGAATTTTCCTTCCGATAAAGGTATAGAAGTACTACAAACTCAGATACCTAGAGGAGTGGCTAAACACAAACTTCGTGGTGAATTTATATGAATTCCATGACACCAACCAGTTGATGGACTCATAGTGGAAGGAGGACAAGAATTTTACCAACCAGAGAAATGATTGGTATGGGACACTTAACTTGAGAGGGGCATACATCTATTTTATGGCTCTCATCTGCCGACTGTATGGAGAGAAGTATTGCTCAATGTTTTCAGAAGAATAGATTCCCCTAGCATACAAAGTGGTGCTTTCCATAAGAAGCTTCAACCGGGGAGGGATAATTTCGAAAAAAATGAGCATTTGTGTACAACATGCTCAAACACTAAAAGAATGGAAGCACGCTCTTTCCACATGGACTCATACTTGCTCGATGTTATTTGGGAGATAAATGTCTTCGTTGGAATGAATCTAAGCTGGCATGTTGCGAACCTTCTTATTCATGTCTATTAAGCATACTCTAGGAGAATAGGTATGAAAAATCTTACGCACTCATCTGCGATGAATTCATCACTCATATTCATTTTATTATTTGAAAGAAGGAATGCTCAAGATTATCCACAACAACCAATAACATGGTAGCAACAGTAGCTCATTGGTATTTAGACAAATGCTCAACCTATATCAGGGTGTTCGAGGATACTAGATCACCACATCTCCTACCCTCTCACGTCCCATAACAATTCATTGTGGGATAAATATGATATTATAATATCCTGTAGGGCTATAACACCACATTAGTCAAGGACAAGAAGAGGGATTTCATACCCTACGATTTCCATGTGGGGTTTTATCTGGTAAAGGATACTGCTCAATCCAAACAAGAAGGCTTCAACCAACTTGAACTCAGGTTCCCAACAGGCTGATTTTGCAATCACGACCCTAAACTATTGGTCCTCAAACATGCTTCACAGGTATCATCTTGTTGGTCATATGCTCATGATAATTTTGAGGATGAAATTTTTAGAGAGTGCGCCCAGGAATAGGGCGAGGTAGTATAGAGAATGGACAACCCAAATATGACCAGGTTTAAGGCAATGAGAATGGATGAACAAGTGGAGACAATAGATAAGTTGGCTCAAGAGGGCCTCAGAGCCAAGGAAGAAATCAGAGAGACAAAGACCACAGAGGCAGAGATAAGGGAATTAATCTTGCAAGAAGGGGAACAAAGAATCATTGATTAATTTAAAAATGACCCTTATCTGATAGAAATGATGAGGATTCCTGCATATGACCCAATCAAAAGTGAAGTAGATTCAAGTGGCCTAGAGCCGATGCAATTTGAAGAAATCATCGGGTCAAAAAACCCTTAAGTTCCACCATCACAGATCATATCACCATGGGAAATTTTGACCCAGCCTGAGATAGCAAGGAAATCAAGAAGAACAAGTTACCAAATCCCTTGTTTCACTTGATAACCATCTATGATGATGATGAGATTTCATAGGTGTCCTTGGTGACACCAGTGTTGATTACAGAGGAGAAAGAGCCTGAGAGAGAATCTACCCTGGGTCCCGATGCTCCAATTCAGAGCCTTCTGCAGAACCCTAATGGATAGCTCAAGAGATGAGCTAGGATTAGGCAGACAAAAGGAATAAATTCCACAACATGAAGTCAAAATTTCAATAGTTGATTATCGATTCAATACCAAACCTTCCCCTGGTTCCTCAGTTTTGGCCAATACCTTACCATCCGATGAGAAACCAATAGAAGTTGAGCCATCGGGACATATGGAAGAGGTTTAGGAACCCAACCTAGAACATATATACACAGTCGAGAGCCTGGGGAATAATCTAACTTGGGGAGAACAAAAAATCCCCAAACATGTTGATGAGGTTGTCGATATACAATAAATCACATATGACTAAAAGAGAAAATTTATCATGAAGAGAACCACTAAGAAGAGGAGGCTTACACTGGATAGTTCTATTCTCATCACCACAAAGGAAAAATTGATCAGAACATAGCACACCAAGACATCCAAGATTATTGGCATAAGGATGGCTATGAAAGATGCCACCTTGGACATAGAAAGAAGAGATGAAAAGGAGTTTTCCACTGCGCTAAATGAATTGGAGCACCTGTGCCATTTGGAAACATACTATCAGGACTCCACACAAGTCACTGGGTTTTTGAGAAGCGATTTCCAAGACACCTATGAGAAATTCATGAATGAATGAAACATTTCACTATAGGGATAGCCTACTTCCAATAAGACACCCTTATGGTGCTAGCGACCTTCAAGGATGTGGAAGGATGGTACGAGAAGGCTCACCAAGTAGTGGAAATAATTGATTACATTAGCGCGGTTCAAAAAGATCGAGACGCCGAAGAGAATGAAATTAGGGTGCTGAGGGACAGTAACATAGATAGGATCAGGAAAGAGGTCAAATACTGGGTGAAAATGGCCCAGGAACCTCAGTGGGAAATTCAATAAAAATGGGTCGATTGCAAAAGGATATGGGTAAAGATTAATCAGGACATGAAAGACATCAGCCTCCTAGAATCCGGCTCACCCGGAGACTTTGTTGACTTGCATGACATAGTCAATAAATACATATATAGAAAAGGTGGGGAGCATGGTTCTAGGTCAAGTACAACAATTCATGGAGAACCCTATCAAGGCTTGAGAAATATTGCAACAATTAAGTGTAAAAATAGTCAAGTATCAGGCACAAGCATTAGAAGTAAAATAAATCATTTTGGCCCCAATGGACCAACATAGATTCTCGTATGCCAACACATGTGAGGAACGCTTCGTCAAATGGTCATGTTATGAGAAGAGTAATCTACTTCAATGAAACTATTTGATAAATATTCTTAGAAGACAAAGATATTGAAGCGCCATGTGGTAATGTTTTTCTTTGCTTATCTTTCACTTTTGATAGTTATTTTTAGTTAATGATTCCTAATAGATAAGAGGATTGACCTTTTAACAGAGGTCGATGGTTTTTTTCAAAGACCCTCATTTTTGGAATTGTAAAGAACTATTTCTGAACTACCTTAATTGAGAAATCTTGTTTAGGACCAGAGACAAAATTCTATTTTTTCATGAAAGGCGTGTATGATTGGATTTGAGGAGGAATTAATTCCAACTTTATTTCATGAATGGATGTTGTAATAAGTAAGATTTTATGAATCTATTGATAAGTTAGTTGTTTCAATATTTTTTTTGTAGTTCTTGTCTCTAATGATGAAAGTAAATCATTGTGTTAAAGTGTGATTAATGCTAGAGCCAAGGAAACTATTTTTATTGACATCATTTTATTGCATGTATGTTTTCTTTCGATAATTGTATCTTAGTCAATAATTAAAATGCCAACAAGTTAATGTATTAGTACTAAGATTGTCACATGTGTAAATATATTTGTCTTCATGCTTGAGCGTTAAGGTTATGGAAAGCTCAACCTTCTTGAGTACTTAAGAAAACCCCCTTCTTTATCAACTGGTTTTATTAGCTGGTTTATACCAACACCCATATTCTAATTAGACCCATCTAATAAGATAAAATACAAAAGAGAATGTTTAAACTGAAGGAGCAACTTCCATAAGAAGATATCATGTCAATCACTACGTAAATCCCATCGATAAATTGGTCAGATTGAAATATTTGGAAAACCATTCCACCATTAAATGTTGTAGAGTGTAATTGGGCTTTCGTGGCGGGTTTGGTTCCTGTTGTTGAGTCAAATGGATTTAGGACCCCTCAATAGGTTCTTGTGTTGGAGGCTTAGTTAGAGTTTTATGGTCAGTTGTAACTTGCCTCCTAAATGCATTGAGGGACATATTGACAATTTGGTCTGAGGGAATAAAATCCAAATCAAGTAGTGTAATCAGGTTTCATAATATCCTACAACTATGTATGGTCAAGGGACACATGACAAGGACACCCACAATCACTCAACATAGTGATTTTCAAAATAGACCCCTAATTCTAAAATTGCATTGTGCCTTACTAAGAAAAACCCTAGTTACGAAGATCCTTGAAGAAACAATTTTTTTGGTAACTGAATCACATGGGAATTGTAGCACACCCGACCCCCTAACTCTTACTTAGGCTATTTGGATGTCATTATCTCCACTTATTTTTCTTGGTTCATTTTGATCATTACACCACATAATTGGATTCTGCTCGAAACAAATCTTCTCAATGACTATAATCTTACCCAAATCTGAGCATGATATATACAGTTATGATCTCTACACATTTTTCAACCCTTTTCCATGTGGCATCCAAATGGCTAGTCGGTTCTTACCCTAGTTGATGTGGCACTGACATGGAGTCTACAACCTAGCTCATCACCTCAACTGTCGTGATCTCTCATGACCTTTCTTCATCATTGTTTGGGTTATATTTCTCTCATGGAGACATAAGTAAACTTCGTACTTAAGTTTCAAGAATGAACTTTGATGAGTCTAATCCCCGGATTCAATGACTCTTGGGTATTGACACCCAATGAATATAATCATGCTAGTGCCTTAAATTTTCATGGTAATTAATTCTCATCCTTTGAAAGACTTTTAAATTGTTTAGGTGGGACCTATGATGATCCACGACTGAGATTTTATCTCACTCGTCCACCAATCAACGAATCTCATTTAATCTTGCAAAGATCCTCATCATCAGCATCTAGGCACACTCACTTCAACTTTGAGATCTACTCTCGACCTCCTCATCCGGACAATCACTTTGTTTAGATCTAATGGTGATCACAACATCCTTGTAAATGGTTAATATCTACCACTACAACAAATACCTGTGATTTTCTCCCTTTTTTTTCCGAAGTTGGTTTTAGTCTATTTTTCTCCATTTTTTTGAAAAATTCAGTGTTATTTATCAGGATGGAGCTATTTATGGTGTTTTTTGCACCAACCACAAAATTTAGGCATTAAATTAAGCACTAATAGTGTCGGTAATTGCACCCCATTTATCATCATAGATAACGCCCCCTTTAGCGCCATAAAAGTTCCCTTTTTAGCACTTGATTTAGCACCCCATTTAGTGAAAGAAATTGCACCATAAGTAGTGTCATATTTAGTGTCAGATGTAGCACCAGATTATCCTAAATAGTTAATTAGTTGAAGTGTTCGGGGTTAAGTGTATAGGGTCTTTGAGGATTATGGGATTTAGGGATTTGGGGTACATGGATTCCACCTTAATGGATTAGGGGTTAGGGTTTAATGGATTAAGGGTCGAGAGCTAAGGGATTTGGTGCTTACAGTTTAGGTAGTTTAATGGTTAATGGATTAGTAATTATGGGCTAGGGGATTAATGTTTAAGTGATTAGGGAATAGGGGTTTATAGATTACGGGATTAGGTATTAGAGTTTAATTGCTTAATGGTCGATGGCTTAGGGTTTAGGGGATTTAGGGATTTTTTGTTAAGGGATTAATGATTGACTAAGGTTGAGGTATTAAGGATTTAGGGATTAAGGGTTAAGGATTTAAGGGTGAATGGATCAAGGGTTAGGGGAGTTAGGAATTTGTTAGAACTCTCTTGAAATTTCATGGAATTTCTTCCACAACACCAATCACCAATGTCACATGATAAGCAGTGAATGGGCCAAACATTGAAATTTCTTCAAATTGTTCCTGTATGCATTGGTATTTGACATGCTTAGACTAGACATGTGCATTGATGATATGTGAGGGTTTCAAGACTCAAGGATGCCTGATGTCGCCACATAATATTTTAGATCATCCACATTCGCATCAATGTTCATCATGAAGTGTCATTGTTATCATTCTCCATTCACATCTATGGAATTCTTGTCGAAACTCTCTTGAAATGTCATGGAACATCTTCCAATACGCCCATGACCAATTTCATCCACCAATAACACACGATGAGAAGTGCATTGGGTTTAGTGCTAAATGTTCCTAAATATTTAATTAGTTAAGGTGTTGGGAATTAAGTGGATAGGGACTTTGAGGATTATGGGATTTAGGTATTTTGGGTACATGGATTAGGGCTTAGGGATTAAGGGATTAAGGGTCAAGAGATAAGGGATTTGGTGCTTATAGGTTAGGTAGTTTAATGGTTAATGGCTTATTGATTATGTGCTATAGGATTAATGTTTAGGTGCTTAGGGTATATGGGTTTATGGATTAATGGATTAGGTATTAGGGATTAAGTGTTTAAGAGTCAAAGGATTAGGGGTTAGGGGATTTATGGATTTTGTGTTGACGAATTAGTGATTAACTAAGGTTGAGGAATTAATGTAAGTTTTAAACCTGCGAAGTAAAGAAATGCATATAGATTCTTAAGAAATACAGAAATTAATCAATGGTTCATACACAGAGTACACAGAGATTTTATACCGGAAACCCTCAACCGAGAAAACCTTTCTTATTTTCATTATATCGAATTTCACCATTCACCATAAAATATATACAATGTTTTTAGGTATTTTGTAGATACCAAAACCCTAATCCCTTAATCCGAGATTA
>CBVK0103906972.1:0-20020 GCA_900067695.1 Picea abies | reverse complement strand
ACAACCAATCTTCCAACAAACTGCACTAGTATACAGAACATGGGACATGCCCTCTTCTTCTTCTTATTTCTTCAGACACTGATCTGCAGATAACTTTACACCTATAGGAATAGGAACCTTGACCTTTTTACTTCCATGCATATTAAACCTTTGCAATATCATCTCAACATATTTTCTCTAATTCAACCAGAGTTTCCTGTTTGCACGATCTCTTTTAATCTCCTTTCCCAGAATGAAGTTAGCAGCACTGAGATCCTTCATGTTAAATTTGGAGGATAACTGCGATTTCTCATAACATCCATGTTATTTCCTACCAACAAAATGTCATCAACATACAACACTACACAAATGAAGTGATTACCAACCTGCTTGGAATATACACAGTGATCAACCTTGCTTCTCACAAATCCTAATCCAAGGATTTATGTGTCAAAATTTTGGTACCACATCCTAGGTGATTGCTTCAGACCATATAGTGACTTCTTTATCTTACAGACCAACTCTTTCTTTCCCTTCACTACAAAGGCTTATGGTTGCTTCATGTAGATTTCTTCTTCCAGGTCCCCATGTAGGAATGTTGTCTTCACATGCATTTGTTCCACTTCAAGATCAAAAGCAACAGTAATAGATAAAAGAAATCTAATAGAAGTTAACTTAGCAATAAGAGAAAAAATCTCACCAAATTCAATTCCCTCTACCTAGGAATAACCTTTTGCTACTAACCGATCTTTGTATTTCTCCACTTTTCCTTCTACATTAAACTTCTTCTTAAACAACTATTTTCTACCAACAGAATTTCTTCCAGCTAGCAACTCAACTATATCCCATGCCTCATTCTTATCCAAGGCATCCATTTCTTCAACCATGGCCTTCTTCAAGAGTTTATTATCCTCTGAATTCACTTCTTCCCTAACAGTTATGGGATCATCATCAGTAATAGATAAAGCAAAATTGGAACAAAAATCAGGTGGACTATACCTTTATGGTTTCCTTCTTTATCTCACTGATCTCCTCAATACTGGGGTATGAGGTTCTTCTTCTTCTTCATCTTCTTCAGATGATTCAGATTTTGCATCATCCAACACAAGCTCTATTTTCTCAGGTTCTTCTAGCCTTTGTAGGAATTCCTATTTGGAAACATCTTTTACCTCTCTAAAAATAACTTCTCGACTGTAAACAGTCTTCTTTGTATTTGGGTTCCAAGGTTTATAACCTTTCACACCATATTTATACCCAATAAAGATACACTTTTCATCCTTTTTATCGAGCTTACTCCTATTTTCCTTTGGAACATGTACATAAGCATCACAACCAAACACTCTAAGATGTTGAAGAGAGGGTTTCTTTTCATTCCATACCTCGTGTGGAGTTTTATCATCCAATGCTGATGAAGGTGATCAATTGACTAGGTAACATGTTGTACCCAACCATACCTCATGTGGAGTTGTATCACCCAACGCTGATGAAGGTGATCGATTGACTAGGTAACATGTTGTACTCACTGCCTCTGCCCAAAATTATTGTTCTAACCCGGCACCGCTGAGCATGCTCCTTGATTTTTCCATCAGTGTCATGTTCATCCTTTCTGTAACTCCATTCTGTTGAGGAGTGTATGGAGTAGTCTTCTGCCTTACTATACCACACTTCTTACAGAATTCTTCGAATTCATTTCCGCAGAATTCTCCACCATTATCTGTTCTCAATACCTTTATTTTCTTCTCTGTCTAATTTTCTACCAGAGATTTAAAATCTTTAAATTTATCAAATACCTCAGATTTCTTTCTAAGAAAATAAATCCATTTGTTCCTTGAAAAATCATCTATGAATGAAACATAATACATAGATTTACCAAGGGATAGAATAGGAATAGGTCCAAACACATCACTGTGTATCAACTCTAAGATCCCCTTTGCTCTTGTAGCACAAGATGAGAATCTTACTCGATTATGTTTACCATATATGAAATTTTCACAGAAATCAAAATCCAGAGTGCAATTAGACATACCTTCAATCATACCTTTATCGTGTAGTGTTCGAAGGACCTTTTCTCCAATATGCCCCAGTCTTTGATGCCACAACATGGTCTTCTTTTTTGGGATAGTATTGGTCTTGTCTCCTTCATTTTTCTGCTCAAGGACAACATAACTGTTACACCCATTAGTATAAGTTCTTCCCAACAACTTGTACAAAGTTCCACATTGAACTCCCCTAATCAACACCATTGCTCCTCATACCATCTTGCAAGTGTCCTTTTCAAATACAGTTTTCACTCCTGCATCACTCAACTTGCTTATAGATATGAGGCTCCTGGCTAGTTTTGGAATGTGTAGAACCCCAAGAATATTTTTAATCCTTCCATCATTTAGAAACAAATTAACCCTTCCACGTCCAAAGATTTTTGTTGTCGAGTCATCTCCTAGAAATACATCACCACCATCATATTTTTCATATTCAGAGAACCACTCCCTCTGAGGAGTCATATGGTATGATGCACCTGAGTAGCTCAACCATACACCATGGTCTACATGTGTACTTGTAGATGCTAGGTAAACATCACCTCCTTCTTCAGTGGAGGTTTTCACCTCCGTGGAAGAGGTACTATCAAATCCCTTTGGTTTTTCAACCTTCTTAGACTTGCAATCTTTCTTATAATGCCCTATTTTACCAAGCTTCCAACATTTCCTCAAAGATTTTCCTAGGGACTTAGATCTACATGTAGATTTAGATGTCCATCCCGAAGGCTTACCAGGGTTCCTGTCTTGGGTATGCCCTCTTACAAATAAAGCATCTGTGCTGTGACCATCCATGATTTTTTGCCTCATCTCTTCAGATAACAAGGATGCAACTACATCCTCATACTTTAATGTAGATTGAGTGGTACTACCTATTGCTACAACCAGATTATCCCAAGAGTCTGGAAAAGAACATAACAAAGTAATACACTTATCTTCTTATGCAATCGTAATATTAACAGATCCAAGTTGACTTACCAGAGTATTAAAGGCATTTAGATGTTCTGTCACAGAATCTCCATCTTCCGTCCTAAGATGATACAACTTCTTTCAAAGAAACAACTTGTTTACCAGGGACATTGATTGATACAAATTCCCTAACTTATCCCATAGTTCCTTGGCTGTAGATTCTCCCGAGACATTCAACAGCACCGAATCTTCCAGGCAGAGTTGAATGGTACTCCTTTCTCTTCTGTCCAACTTGTCCCAATCTTCCTTTGACATACAAGTAACTGGTGTACTAGTAGTTTGTGTACTGGTAGGTTGTGTACCAGTAGCCTGTGTATTTGTAGATGGTGTACCAGTAGGCTATGTACCAGGATCCACAGTGATCCATTGTTCTTTGTCTACAAGAAGGTCCTCCATCTTGATCTTCCATAGCTCAAAGTTTTTACCATTGAACTTCTCTATCTCGATTCTATATGAGCTCACCATTCCTCTTACTTTACTCAAATATCCACTGCAAAAGCTCCCACTAAACCCAGGTTTATCACAGACCCAAGATAAACTTGATCTATTAAGACCGAGCCAACCCCTCAACACCAAAGGCGTCCCTCTGAAGCCAAAAACATGCTCTGATACCACATGTAAGTTTTAAACCTGCGAAGAAAAGCAATGCATATAGATTATTAAGAAATACAAAAATTAATCAATGGCTCATACACAAAGTACATAGAGATTTTATACCGGAAACCCTCAATCGGGAAAACCTTTCTTATTTTCATTATATTGAATTTCACCATTCACCATACAATATATACAATGTTTCTAGGTATTTCGTAGATACCAAAACCCTAATCCCTTAATCCAGGATTAATTTACAAATCAACTAAAAATAACAAAATCTGCTAAAAATAGCAAAAACCGCCCAAAAAAGAACAATTTCGGGGTGTTGCCCCGAACACTGCGCGTAACTAGGGGGGGGAATACCTACACCCCCCATGGGACCCCCCTAGGAAAGCACCCAGTGCACACAATAGAGCTCTAGGTGAAGGGATCGTCAGACATAGTTGTCGTATCTGACGCACCCACACACACACACATGCAAAGAATATAACACATACCCAACAATTAATGGTATAGGGATTAGAGCTTAAGGATTTAAGGGTCAATGGACCGGGGGTTAGGGGATCCAGGTATTTATTAGAACTCTCTTTAAATTTCATGGAACGTCTTCCAACACGCCAATCATTAGTTTCATCCACTGATGTCGCACTGTGACCAGTGAATGGGGAAAACGTTGAAATTTCTTCAAATTGTTCCTATATGCATTGAAATTTGACATGGTTAGACTAGACACATTTCTTGATAGTATGCGAGGGTTTCAAGACTCAAGGTTTCTTGATGTCCCCAAATAATATTTTAGATCATCCATGTTTGCATCAACGTTAATCATACAATCTCATTGTCATAATTTGTCATTCACATCTACAAACTGCTGGTTGAAACTCTCTTTAAATGTCATGGAATGTTTTCTAACATGCCCATCACCAATTTTATCCACCAATTCCACACAGTGAGAAGTGAATGGGGTTTACGTCAGATGTGCCTAAATAGTTAATTAGTTGAGGTGTTGGGGGTTAAGTGTAAAGGGATTTGAGGATTATGGGATTTAGGAATTTGGGTTATAGGGATTAAGGGTTAATGGATGAGGGTTAGGGTTTAAGGGATTAAGGGTCAATAACTAAGGGATCTGGTGCTTAAAAGTTAGGTCATTTAATAGTTAATGGCTTAGGGATTATGGGCTAGGGGATTAGTTTTTAAGCTCTTAGGGAATAAGGGTTTATGGATTAAGGGATTAGGAATTAGGGTTTAAGTGTTTAAGGGTCGATGAATTAGGGGTTAAGGGATTTATGGATTTTGTGTTCAGGTATTAGTGATTAAATAAGGTTCAGGAATTAAGGGTTTAAGGATTTAAGGGTCAATGGATCAAGGGTTAGGGGATTTAGGGATTTTTTAGAAATCTCTCGAAATTTCATGGAACGTCTTCTAGCATGCCAATCACCAATGTCATCCATCGATGTTGCACAATGAGTAGTGGATGGAGTCAACGTTGAAATTTCTTCAAATTGTTCTTGTATGCGTTGAAATTTGACATGGTTATACTTATAGACACATGCCTTGACGATATGCAGGGGTTTCAAGACTCAAGGATTCATGATGTGCCCACATAATATTTGAGATCGTCTAGTTTTGCATCGATGTTCATCATGCAGTCTCATTGCTATCATTTTTCATTCACATCTATGAAATTCTTGTCAAAACTCTCTTGAAATTTCATGTAACGTCTTCCAACATTACCATCACCAATATCATCCACCAATGTCGTACGATGAGTAGTGAATGGGGTTTAGCATCGGTAGTGCCTAAATAGTTAATTAGTTGAGGTGTTTGGGGTTAAGTGGATATGGGATTTGAGGATTATGGGATTTAGGGATTTTTAGTACAGGGATTAAGGGTTAATGGATTAAGGTTATGGTTTAAGGTATTAAGGGTCAGGATATAAGGCATTTGGCGCTTATGGGTTAGGTATTTTAATGGTTAATGGATTATGTGTTATGGGATATGGTATCAACATTTAAGTTCTTAGGGCATATGGGTTTATCAATTAAGGGATTATGGTTTAAGTTTCTAAGGGTTGATGGATTAGGGGTTAGGGTATTTAGGGATTTTTTGTTGATTATTGATTAACTAAGGTTGAGGGCTTAAGGGATTGGGGATTAGGGCTTAAGACTTTAACTCAAACAAGAAGTGGTATTGATCAATAAAATTGTATTAATACATTATTGATCAATACCACTTCTTGTTTGAGTTAAAGAAATACCTACTCACAATGAATTGGTAGAACATAAGGCTCCTTATCCTCCGGTAGGAACCTTGAGGAATCTATAGAAAATAGTCCACTAAGGGTATCATGTCTTTTTGTCCTCTCAAATGATTCATACCATCTACACTAAAAAATACAACATTTAAAAGAGAGTTAATCCAACTCAATAATTTCCTGTATTTTCCCAACATATTGTATATTTCCTTCAATAATATTCTTATTTTTTGAGCTTGATCAACTAGATTGATTGAGGTCAACCATGATACCACAATCGAAGGATCATCTCTTTACATATACACATTTTACATGATAATTTCGACCATATGCCCATATTGTTGGATATTTCCTTTCCTGTAAAAGACCATTTATTTCGGTTAAAAAAAATATAATGACGAATATTAAAATAGTTAACAGTGTCAAAATTGTAAGGAAACAAGATTTTGTAAAATTCCAACTATACCTTTCTTTCACATCCTCTAGAAATGTTGATTTCATCTTATGTTATGTTCAAATCTATACCTGCATCTTCTATTTGGTGTTGAATTTGTTCAGTAACCATTCTAATGTGAAATCTTTGCCCCATTCCCCTTGCAGATCAATAGGAAATGGGCTCGTATTCCTTGGGTTCGATCTCTTAAAGTGTCTCCTTGCTTCTAACCCTTATTCTCTCTTTTTATCATACAAATCAATCCATTTTTTCATAAAGTCCATGTGGTACAGAATGAACTTGTCGAGTATATCACTTTTGTGTACACCTAATAGATGTCAACATGTTTATTTCAAACTCCAAAGGCCATTTTGTTAATTTGAAAAATAAATTACAGAGTAAATTAATGATTGCAATAGAAACAACCACAATGATAATGATTTTACTTACTAATTTCTACTTCAACGCCATTAGATTGTGGGTTTTCTCCATCAATAATATTTGATGCTTGTTCTTCATCCTAGAGGAGTGGCCCATCTTTGAATTCCTTACCAAGGAATTCACATAGGAATTAAAATGCTTCATTCAATACATACCCTTCAACCACGCAATTCTTTGGATGCGAATTTTCTTGGACATATATTTTTAGATTTTTCATATAACTCTGAAAGAAAAACACCCACCTCTTTGATACGACACCCACTAATTCAATGTCATCGACTAGGTGTATAAGTAAATTTACTTGTAGATCCATGAAACTTGTAGGGAGCTCCTTCTCAAATACACATACAATTTATGCAATTTCCTTCTTCCATTTTGGCACTTCACATTCGTGGATCTCCTTGGAAGTCACCCAACTAATATAAGAATACTAAATTAGTATGAAACTTTAGGCCAAAATTTAAATGAAATTCAATATCTCTATGTCTCTCACACATGAAAATTCCATACCACATACCTTGCAAATGTTGACAATCAACTTATGGCATTCCTCAAGTCAACGATAATACATGAATCCCCCCTAATTTCCAATGGTATGATATGTTGTCAATTTTTTTTATGAAAATCCATTAGTTATTTTTGTCACACAATAGAATATCATAATATATTTAGTACCTAATCAATTTTACCAATGAAAGGTAAATGATGATATATAATACCTTCATAAAATTATGAAAATCATGTGTTTTAAATCCTATGATATGTCCATCAACTGTAAAAGCTTTAAGCAATGATGAACCATAGCTAGTATGATCCAAAAAGGATCTATATAAGGCTAAGAACAACTCAGAATTTGCAGAGGAAACTCAGGACGCTCATAATGGCTTCAACGGACACAGAAAGGGAAAAAATTCAAATTTCCCAAAACTCAGTGAAAATGGCATGATCGCAAAGAGAGTTTTGAAAGATTTCTAATGGCACAAATAGATTGTCAAATAGAGTTATGGATCGAAATATATTTTTGGTCAAAGTTTTGGTCAAGCTAGCCTAGTCAGTAGGGATGAGTCAACATCTGTACTGCTGACTCAACATCAATATGGATGACATCATCATCTATAAAAAAATTCATGGAAAGAACATAGGGAAACTCATGTCACGTTGAATTCAACATGATGACATGGAAACACCAGAGGTTTTCATGTGTCACTCATTTTTGGAATTTTTGGGCCGACTTGTGGACCAATGAAAATTTATCGCATGGTTGTCCATACAGGACATGTGCCATCCGTACACTATGTGGTAGGATGACGTGGAATCTATATGACACGTGGTCAGATGATGTGGTAGATAAGTGACGTGGCGGGATGAATGTACAATGAGGTAACATGGGCCAATGGTTGGATGCCATCTGGCCCAGTCATGGGTTTCCACGTGGCAGTGGAAAAATGCCCAATGGCTTCCAACAATCGAAAATTCAAAAAAACAATATGTATATTAAATACTTCCAAATATGGTAGTGGTTCCACCATATTTGGTGGCATATTCCAACTGCCCACCAAATATCTAGACTGCAAATTAAATAGCCACCTGCCAAATTTAGTTGCACACCAAACGGTTGTTACCATATTGTAAAAGAGGAGGCCTGTGGGATTCGACCTTGGGACCTCTGCCCAGCCAAAGTATTAATATAGAATCGACCTACAAATGCATTAAGTGCTCCATTAATTCATAACCACTCAGATTATGTTATAAAAGGGGACTTCCACCAGTGTATGAGAGAAGGAAGGGCATGGTTGTATGGACTGGGCAAACATTTCAAGAAAGTTTTCCAGTCATTAAGTTGCAGGTGCATGCATGGAAACTGAGGCAAGATTTTTCTTGGGTCTGACAGTGTCAAACTCAGATTGAGGCATCGAGACAATAATTTTTAGGTAATTCAATGCCATGAATGCAGTGGTGATTATTGTTTTCTTATCTGAGCAAAGCTTCTATAGATTAACTCCAAAATGAGGTATACTTATGTATTTTGCCCAATTATTTTGAGGAGTTAATAAAAAGGCCTACCCATTTGAGAGAAGGACCTGGAGACATAGTCCACCATGGATGAACTCCGTTATCAATTTTTTGCATTCATAATGTATGATTTTGTCTCTTTCATTTTGATCTTTTCCTTATTTATGGTGTACTTTAGTTTATGCTCATTTAATACAATTATTTAATAAGTCACCAGATGAAAAGATCATGGATCATGTTGGTATCAGGCATTCATCTTTGAATTGAATTGTTGAGTATGATTTCTTAATAGGGACAATAATAAGAAGGGTGAAGGAAATCTTAATACTTTCAATCCCAAAGTTGGTCGTTCATCCCGAAGGAAGAAAATGGAAGAAGAGGACAAGTGTGATGAACAGGAGAAAAACTTTCACATGGCATTTTATCGCACGTCAGAAATGTTTGAATGAATGTATGGATATTATGAGAAGGATATGAAGAATAAAGAGAAGAAAAAGGAAGCACATGTAGATGATGATGCTTCGGTAAACCAAGGGGATGGAGGAGATCCTCTTGAGCCTCCATACTCACCTTCAAGTTCTAGTTCTTATTCCTTTAAGCATTCTCATCATTTTCATCATTCTAGACATAAAGCATCTCTTAAGAAACCATTATTAAAGATTGATGTAAAATTTTATTTACCTATGTTTAATGGAGATTTTAATCTTGAAAATCTAGATAATTGGATCCGACAGGTTGAAGTATATTGTTGTGTTCAACAAATTGATGAAGAGGAATTTAAAGTGCAATTGGCTTCTCTTCGGTTGGAAGGCACTGCTCGCGTATGGTGGGAGAGAAAACTTCAAGAAAAAAATAAGTATGGTAATATTCTTTCCTCATGGTTGAAAATTAAATCGGATATAAGGAAGCAGTTCTATCCATTAGGGTATTTACATAAAGAGATGATGGAATGTCAAACTTTAAGGCAAAGTAAAGGTCAAACTGTACAAAGTTTCACAGAAAAATTTAGGAAGAAAGCTCTGGCATTGAACATTCCTTTGGATTCTTATGAAAATTTAATGAAGTATATTGGCGCACTTCACAGTTATATTCGTCATACTTTTCTCTTGTTTAACCTCACTAGTCTTGATGAAGTTGGTGTGCAAGCCACTCACCTTGAGAACAAGGGGAAACATGTTCAAGAAGATCCCACAAAGAAACCTTCTAATTTCCCACAAAATACTTTCAAGAAGTTTAAAAGGAAGGAAAAGAAGACTGCCAAAGTAATGAGAGAAGGAGGAACATGATCTTGCACTCATTGCAAGAAGAGCGATCACGATGAAGAACATTGATGGAAATTGCATCTACAAAAGAAACCAAAACAATTCAGATGAAAGGGGAAGACACATATCATTGCTACAGTGCAATAAGATATTGGTTCCAATTTAGGAGATGAAGGAAATATCATAATGGTTGGAGAAGAAGGTAAAGATTCCCTTCATGCTAGTTCAAGTTCCAATAATGAATCTCATAATGATGACCAAAAGATGAGTGATTTATTTCATATAAGAATTGTATCTAAACATACTAAGATAGATACACTATTTGATCTGGGTTCCCAACTAAACTTAATATCTGAAGCACTTGTCAAGAAGATGGGTCTTGTAACTAAATCACATCCAAAGCCTTATCCTCTTGGTTGGGTATGTGATAAAGAAAAACTTGATGTCACCAAACAATGTAGGATCAAGTTTGCTATTTCTTCAAAGTTGATTGATGAAGTGGATTTGGATGTTGTACCACTTGATATATGTGTCATAGTTCTACAAAGTCCTTATCTTTATGATAGAAAATAAGTCTTCTTTCTTCATGAGAACAAATACCACCTTACTAAGGGGGGAGTGGAATATATTGTTAGAGCTCACAACATGAGGGTAAATACAACACTTTTTAGTGCAGGGAAAATGAAAAAACTCATAAACACTAATAAGAGATACGTACTCATGGTAGTCAGAGAGAAAGACGTCGGGACATCCGACGCTTTCTAAGGGTGTGATCCATATCATAAAAATGATATAATTGATATTGTTTCTAAGTATGATGATATTTTTCAGGAACCGGATGGATTACCTCCTAAGAGGGAAATCCAAGATGAGATACATCTTCAACATGATTCTCCTCTTCCTAATGTGGGCATGTACAAGATGTCAGTTGTGGAGATGAAAGAGATCAACAAGTAGGTACAAGGATTATTGGATCAAGGCATCATCAGGCCCAATTCATCTACTTGTGGTTCTTTGATCGTGATAGTGCCAAAGAAATATGGAACATGGATAATTTGTGTTTATTATTGAAACTTAAACAAAATCATGGTGAAAAATCGATACCCTCTTCCTCGTATAGATGATTTACTTGATCAGTTGAATAATTTTGTTTATTTCACTAAGTTGGATTTTCGTAGTGGATATCATCAAATCAGGGTTGCAAAAGAAGATGCATGGAAGACTTCCTTTAAAACCAAACATGGATTTCTTGAGTGGTTAGTTATGTCATTTGGGCTTTGTAACTCTCCAAAAACTTTCATGTGTGTGATGAATGAGGTATTTAGGCCTTTCCTACATGACTTTGTGATTGTGTATTTAGACGACATTCTCATTTTTAGCAGGACTTGGGATGAACATGTAAGGCATGTAAAGAAGGTATTGGACACTTTGTAAAGGGAAATGATGTCTGTGAAAATGTCTAAATGTCAATTTCACAAGACTACACTTGTATACTTAGGTCATAATGTAGGAGGAGGACAATTGAAAATTGATCCTTCCAAAATTTATGTAATTGTAAATTGGCCTAATCCAAAAAGTGTGACCAAGATCCAGAGCTTCTTGGGTGCAGTCCAGTATTGGAGGAGGTTTATTTCAAACTTCTCATTTATAGAAGCTCCTTTCCATGCTTTAACCAATGTGAAGAACAATTTTTAGTGGGAAGGAAAATAACAAAAAGATTTCGACACTTTGAAGGAGAAGATCAGTACTGCACCAGTATTAGCACTGTTGGATCTTCACCAAAATTTTGAGATAGAGACAGATGTTAGTGGATATGCCATGGGTGAAGTATTGATGCAATATCATAAGCCTGTATGTTACCAATCTGAAACTTTTAACCAAGCTTCTATTAACTATCCTACATATGATAAACAATTGTATGCATTATTTCAAAGTGTAGAGAAATGGAAGGACTACTTGTTAGGGAAGGAAACAATTATACATACAGATCACTAGCCCTTATAATATCTTCAAGCATAGACCAAAATGCAATAATATTGACACTATATATGGATGGGTTTTCTACAACAATTTAATTTGGTAATCAAGTACAAGAAGGGTACACGTAACAAGGTATCCGATATGATTTCTATACCTCCTACTACTGCTTCTATTACTTTGAAGAATACTTCTTTATCTCATGACATATATGTAGAACAATATTCCATAGATGAATATTTTAAAGAAGTATATGAGAAGCTAACCCATGGTGCAAAGGTAGAGAACTATTGTTTGCAGGGAAAAATACTCTACCATCTTGGAAAGCTATGTATTCCTACAAGTGAATGAGTCCATGTAATATGAGAAGATGACACTTCTCTTCTGTCCGGGAATTTTGGGGTAGGAAAAACTATGCCCATTTGCAGAGGTTTTGTTACTGGCCTCAAATAAAAGAAATTGTAACTAAATATGTAAATGGGTTTGTGATGTGTTCTACTTGTAAGCCCACTAATAGAAAACTGTGGTTATACTCACCACTTCCTATTCCATCCCATCCATGGAAAATTGTTTCCATGGATTTTGTAGGGGGTTTAACAATGACCAGAGGGGGTCATGATTATTTGTATGTTGCAGTGGATAGCTTCAACAATATGTGTATCTTGATGACATGTAAAAAGAATATCCCTACTAAGAAGATTGTTAATCTCTTCTTTCAGTATGTTTGGGTTCACTTTGGGTTACCCACATCCATTTTCTCATATTGAGATACTCAATTCCTTGGGGATTTTTGGACTAGATTGGGGAGAATGACGGAAACCAAATTGAAGAGGAGCACTGCTTTCCATCCATAGACCAACAGATAGAAAGAGGTGGTAAACAAAACAATGGTACTTTTTCTTTGAGGATACTACAACAAGAATCCCAAGTTATGGGATGAACAAATACCCTATGTACAACATTATTATAACTGAGATTTACATTCATCCACTCAGAGTTCACATTTTGAAACATATTTTGGGTACCTACCCACCGTTCCTTTGGACTTGATGTATGGGAGAGATGACGATGTGAATGAATAACGAATAGAGGATAGAGCCCACAAGTTCATCCAAAGGATACAATAGATCCACCACGTAGTTAGGGAATAATTGGAGAAAAGTCAATCACAATATAAAGATCAACATGAAAAGCATAGGGTTGATCATCAGTTCCAGGTTGGCGACTGAGTATTGGTTCACATCATCAAGGAAGGGTTGAAGGGTGAAGGAAAGAAACTCAAGCGCATTTGTTATGGACCCTTCACTCTCTTAGAGAAAAGAGACACTAAAGCTTTTCATTTATATCTTCCACCTTATATGCAAATTTAACTCATTGTGAACATAGAGAACTTGAAACTTTTTGAGCCTCCCATGATCATGGATTAGGATGAGGAAGTTTCAATAACTTTAGTTGATGATTTTACACCTGAGTACTTGGATGAGTTACAGGAAGATATCATCCTAGACAGAAGGATGAGGACTTCACGCAGGGGTGATGTTGATTATCTTCGAGTAGGATTAAAGGGCACACATCCAAGCAAGGAAAAGTGGATTGAGAAGAACAAAGTCAGGGGACTCTTCCCTCACTTACCTATTGGTTGATGAAATATTTTGGTTGTCTAGAAATCTCTTGGTGGGAAGGCATGATCCAAAAAGGATCCAAAGAAGGCTAAGAATAACTCATAACTCATAGAGTCAACTTAGGATGCCCAGAATGGCTTCAGCAGATAGAGAAAGGGAAAAATTAAAAGTTCCCAAAACTCAGTGAAAATGGCATAATCGCAAAGAGTTCCATTCAAGATTTCTAATGATGCAAATGGCTCGTCAAACTGAGTTACAGATCGAAAGATATTCCTGGTCAAATTTTTGGTCAACCTAGCACAGTTAGAAGGGATGAGTCAACATTCGTACTGTTGACATAAACATCAACACAAATGACATCATCATCTGTACAACATATGTTGAAATTTTAGAGGGAGACCCATGTCATGATGACATCAACATGATGATGTGGCAACACCAGAGGCTGCCACATGTCACTCTTTTTTGGAATTTTTGGGTCGACTTGTGGACAAATGAAAATTTTCCACATGGCATATGTACACTATGTGGTAGGATGATGTGGCATCTGTATGACACTTGGTAGGGTGACATGGTATATAGATGATGTGGCATGCTGACTATACAACAAGGTGACATGGGCCAATGGTTGGATGCCACGTGACCTAGTCATGGGATGGCATGTGGTAGTGGGAAAATTCCCAATGACACCTAGCAACCGAAAATTAAAAATTCAAAATATGTATATTAAAGACCGCTAAATATGGTGGCGGTTCCACCATATTTGGTGGAATATTCCAACCGCTCGCCAAATATAGCCAGACCCACAATTAAATAGCCACCCACCAAATTTAGCAGCACTCCAAACAGTTGTAATCATATTCTAAAAGGGGAGGCATGTGGGATTCGACCCCAAGACCTCCACCCAACCAAATTCTTAATATAGCATCCACCTACAAATGCGCCAAGCACTCCATTAATTCATAATCTCCCAGATTATGTTATAAAAAGGGACTTCCGCTAGTGTATGAGAGATGGAAGGGCACAACCGTACGGACTAGGAATGCATTTTGATATTTTTTCCAGTCATAAAGTTGCAGTTATAGGTATGAAAACCGAGGAAAGATTTTTCTTGGGTCTGAAATTTCCAGACTCGGATCTAACGCCATGAACACAGTGGTGATGCTTGTTTTATGATATAAACAAAGCTTTTTTATCTTAACTCCATAATGAGGTATACTTATGTTATTTTGCCCAATTCTTTTGAGGATTTAATAAAAAGGCCTACCCATTTGAGAGCAGGACCCAGAGACGTTGTCCACTAGGGAAAAACTCCATTATCAAGTTTTTGTGTTCATATTGCATGCTTATGTCTCTTTCCTTTCAATATTTTCATTCATCATGGTGTACTTTAGTTTATGCTCATTTAATGCAATTCTTTAATAAGTCATCGGAGGAAAAGATCTCAGATCACAGTAGGTGTCCTTATTGAATGTATGTCATTTTTTAGTTGGTATAAATGTTTCTTTTTCAAAATCCATGGAGCTTATGCATATGTTTCATTTTCCTTGTATGGACACAAATGTTTTCTATCAAATTTAGTATGCAAAAGAACAATATCTCTCCTTGAAGACAAGGTGTCATTCTCTTTTCCTAATATATGTTGAAATATTGAATTTGGGACATTTTTGAAGATGTGCATAGGATATAATAGATGAGATATTAATAGGTCCTTCCAGTAAGGGAGCTCATAAAATAAGGATTTCCTTTTCATCCCTTTTGGCATTATAATTACAACGTGTTCCAGTTCTTCAATAGAATCACCCCCATAAAAAAAATCCTGCCAAGATTTCAATTCAACATCTTCATACTTCTTAAGCCAATTAGTTGGATGCATAATAATGGGAGGGCCTCTATTTTCAAATTTTCCATGAAATTTATTCTTATTGTGTTTTCTAAACCAATGATCTGGTGGTAGAAAAACCATGTTGTTTTCATAAATAAATTTATGTATATCTTTAGAGTATGTCCCTTGAAATTATTTTGCAGATCTTGGACATGAAAATATCCCCTTTATTCGAAGCCCTACAGTTCAATAAGTAAGTTTAATAACATCAAAATAATAGTATAGAACTAAGTACGAAAGATGGGATGAAAATAAATTATTAGTGTAAAGACGTAATTTTTTTAATCTTACCAGAACAAACACCAAGTCCTGGGAAATCATGAATAGTACAACATAGCACACCATACAAAATGAAGGACCTGTTTGATGGAGGATGTGATATTGCATACATTCTTATTCCTTTCCATAACAATTTCATCTCATCATTAAAAGGGGCAAGATAAACATCCATGTTTTAAACTTGATTTTTTCTTGGAACAATGAGAGTTAACATAAGGTGCTCCCTTCCTTTCCATGTTGTTCCATGCCTTGGATTTCCAAGTCATGCATTTCCTTTCATTTCATTTCCATGCCATGGCCTTTCCTCTCCTTTCCATTTCCATGCCATTTCCATTCTTTGTAAAAATATAGTTATCTTCATCATTATAAAGAATTATTTATCAAGTTAATTTAATAAAAACATAATGGCATTCATGTATCATACCTTCATTTTTTCCTAAAAAAAAGAATGCTTGTACTAAATGAACAAATATACTATATAAAAATTACAATAAAAGGATTCATTAAGCATGTAATTCTACAACTTATTATCCCATCTATCTTAGATAAAAAATACTCACATTTGAATTTCAATGTCATTACATAAGCTCTCTTTATTCGTATATCTAAGGTATTTTCATAGTTGTGAAGCAAGGATTATCATAATTAATAGGATTTACCCAGACCTAGATGTATACCTAGGACTATATCTTGCCTTTCCTTGCCATCTCTATCTTTTCTTAGCCTTTCCATGTCTTTCCTTGCCTTGTTTTTCTTTTCCTTTCATTTCCATACCTAGACCTAGACCTATACCAAGACATTGCCTTGTCGTGCATTTCCATGCCCTTGAATTCATTGAGGAGGATAGTTGCAACTCATGACAAAACTCAAACCAAGACTCAAATGGATAAACCGTTGGTTGCATTGGATCTAGGGAACATTGTTTCATCTAGTGGGGCCCATCCGTTGTCATTCTGTTGACCAAAAAATCCTTTTCTTAGAGGATCCTCTGCAATAGGGTTTTTCTCAATGAGGCATAGTGAAATTTTTTACCAAGAGGTCAATTTTGAAGAACACGGTGTTGGAAAATTGTGAGTAGTGTAGTCACATGGGCCTCGAAAAAATAGACATGCATGAGCTTACAAAACTTTGTTATGATTTTTGGTTTGGATTTTATGCCCCGGGATGAAATTGACATCATGTCCCTAAATGGATTTATAAGGCAAGTTTGGACTCATGCTAAAACTCAAACTGAGACTTGGATGGACGAAATGTCGGTTGCATTGGATTCAGGTCACTAGGTTTTAGCTAGTGGGGCCCATCCACTTTCATTTTGTTGACTAGAGAATCATTGGTTGGAGGATCTCTAACACTAGGGATTTTCTCAATGAGGCATAATGCAATTTATGAATGAGAGGTTGATTTTAAAGAACATTGTGCTAGGAAATTGTGGGTAGTGTAGTCACATGGTCCTTGGAAAAATAGACGTGTGAGAGATTAAAACTTTTTGATATGCTTCTTGGTTTGGATTTTATGCCCCCATGTTATAATTCTTGACATGTCCCTAAATGGATTGAGGAGGTGAGTTGTAACACACGATAAAAATCAAACCAGGACTTGGATGAATGAATAATTGATTTCATTGGATCCAAGGCACCAGGTTTCATCTTGTGGGGCCCATCCATTGTCATTTCGTTGACAGCAAAACCGTTTGTTGGAGGATCTCCATCACTAGGGATTTGTTCAATGAAGCACAATGGAATTTCTAAACAAGAAATTGAATTTCAAGAGAATTGTGCTAGGAAATTGTGGGTAGTGTAGTCACGTGGGCCTTAGAAAATAAGACATGCAAAATCTTACAAAAATCCATTATGCCTCTTGATTTGGATTTTCTTCCCATGGACCAAATTGTCAACATGTCACTCAATGGATTGAGGAGGCGAGTTCCAACTCATGATAAAACTCAAATCGGGACTTGGAAGGCATGTAAAGTCATGGAATGGAAAGGAATGGAAAGGAAATGCATGGAAAGGCATGTTGAAGAAACACAAGGCATGACATGGCACATAAAGGAAAGGAAATACATGGAAATGAAAGGCATGGCATGGCACGACATCACAAGACATGGCATGGAATGGCATGGAAAGGCATGGCATGACATGGAATGATATGGCATGGCATGGGATGGGATGTCATGGAAAGGAAAGGAAACAGATGACATGGAATGACACATGAAGGAAGGGAAAGGCATGGCAAGGAAAGACATGGCATGACATGACATGGAAAAAAAGACATCGAAAGGAAAGGCATGGTATGGCATGGAAAGGAAATTTAAGGCATGGGACAAAAAGGAAAGGGATGGCATGGCATGGCATGGTATGGAAAGGCATGGAAAGGCATGGGATGGCATGTAAAGGAAAAGAAAGACATGGAAAGTGAAAGAAATTCATGGCATGGCATTGTAAAGAAAGGAATGGCATGGAATGGCAAGGAAAGGAAAGGCATAGAATTGCATGGCACATGAAGGTAAGTCAGGGCATGGTATGGAATGGAATGGAAAGTAAAGGCATGGAAAGGGAAGGTAAGGCATGACATGGCATGGAAAGGAAATACAAGACATGCGATGAAAATGCAATGCATGGCATGGCATTACATGAAGGAAAGGAAAGGCATGGAAAGGAAAGGCATGGAATGGTAAAAAAGGGAAAGGAAAGGCATTGCTTGGAAAGGAAATGCAAGGCATGGCATGGGATGGAAAGGTAAGGCAGGGAAAGTGAAGGAAAGGAAAGACATGGCATGGAAAGGAAAGGCATGGCATTGCATGACATGAACAGGAAAGGCAAGGCCTCACATGGCAATTTAAGTAAAGGAAAGGTATGGAATTTCATTGAAGCAAGACAAAAATTCCATAACAACCATAAAATGAAGCGAAAATTTCAATAATTCATAAATATGAAATATTTGTTCAATTATTCCTTTTACATACCTATGGTATTTCAACTATACCATCCATATCATTTCTAATATTTATGGTCTCCATTAACTTCTCGTTCTCATACTAAGGAAACAAGTAGCATACCTTTGATGAGTTCTTACTTGGCATTGTGTGTAGTTGGAGTTTTGTGCTAACAACCAACTCAGTTGGTAAAGCAATATACGACCTGATATGATTTATAATATTGAAATATATAACCACCTTTCTTATTTGTTATTCATCTTGTGTCATATATTGTCCTTTAATAACCCTTAACTAGATCATAAATTCAATGCCTTCAGATTATGTTACTAATCGCATGAGGACCTGCTTTCCCTCTAAGAAATGTGGTAGATAATAATTAATTCCCCATTCATTATTTATCAGGGAAACCATTGTGTATGTGTGCCTTGCAAAAAAATTGATTACCAACATGTGATTCCTCTAAATGACCAAAGAATATAACATTGATCCTGGTTATTCAAAATTTAATATAAGTTTTCAACGAGCATGGCAGTACAAGATCTGAGGCATGATCAAAATATGTTGAAATAATTGATTGGTCCTCCTCCAACTAGGATAATTCCATAGTTATACATTGAACAATTGGGAGTGATATATGATCCCATCTATCAACCCATTCTTTCGATTCACAATCATCCCATTCATTACTACTACATGGACCACGAAAGAAAGAGAGTTTTCTTATCCACATTTCAACTATTGCATTGTCTAATGTTATAGTAGAATGGGATCCATGAGTTCCATGGATTGTTTTGCATTCATACCATTGTTATCGATCTGTATCGACCAACTCCCAAAATATATATATCTACATGTCCTTTCCTACGCGATTGATCATCATAGGCTCCTGTTCCCTCTCCCATTACTGAAGAACACCATTCTTACACCCCCTCTTGGTCTAAACTTCGTCCCAAAGTTTCTCAGTATAAATGAGGAAATAAATGTACCATAATATCATGAATACCACAGTATCATAAGTCTATCTGTCAAACAAAAATGAAAACTGCTGGCGCATATCATATGCGTCCTCCCAGGTCGCCGAGTGTGGACTATAACTGTCCCACTAGACCTTGACCTGATCTACCATTCGACGTCGTCACTGTCGAACGCGATGATCTAAAATGCAGACTGGCTCAACCGTGAGCTCTCCCTCATCCGATACCTGCAAGGAACTCATGTCAATCACGTGTGTAGGATCACTAACCTACTATCTCAAAACAAATACATGAAAAACATCGTGCATACACCCCAAAGAATCAGGCAAGGCTAGTCGATAGGCCACGGGCCCCTTTCTCTCCA
>CBVK0103906844.1:0-12845 GCA_900067695.1 Picea abies | reverse complement strand
CGAGCTACCTTGCACTCTAGAATGGGAAAGGAAAATGGATTATGCTTCCCTTGATCATTGCCAACAAGCTGGAGAGAGGGTGGAAAAGGAAACAAAGAGCTCACTAGCCATTTGTGTACAACTCCATAAGATAGCACACATTTTGACGCATAAAGGGCATCCCCAACATGCATTTGTTTTAATCAAGCATTAGAAGGAATATTTTTCTCTCTCATATGAACACCATTTAAACTTAAGATTTTGGTCGAAAAGGTACCAACAAATTCTTTATAAAAACTCTCATAATTTTCTAGGTCCTTTTGGAGATACTCCTTAAAATGTACAATCCTTGTTGAGAGAGTAGATGAACTTATTGCTAATTCCCATATTTCAAGGATTAAAGAAATTCTTTTCTAAATGTTATCTCCAATGTATTTCCTAACAACTGTTAATAGGATTTAGGAATCTTTTAATCTCGAACTGGACTCTGGTACAACTTCTAGAGTGTTTAATGGTTGTATGGCAGCAATGGGATCAACAAATAGGGGTCTTGGAAGTAGAGTGCTCTCCATTTTTTTCAATTTTTATTTTAGAATTATATTTTATTTCTCAATATAATCAATAGAATATTTTAAAGCTTCACTTGTTGCTTCATGAAATTTCATGAATTTCAAGGATTTTACTCCTTGAAAATCAATTTCTGATTTCCACTTTTCAGAAATTTTTTTATTTTTCAAATTGACTTTTTCAATAAACAATTTCTTTGAATTTTTGTTGTAGGTAGCGTGGTGCAAGGTGATAGATTCTTCATGTTGGAATATTGAGGGGGCAAGGGGGGTGAATCAGTATGAGCACATTTATCACTTTTAACCACTTTCAATCACAATGTATAATCAGAGCATATAAACATTAACTTGATCAGTTACCATTCAATAGTTTATCATCTATGTTTATTATATCATCACCAATAAAAATCAGTAGTGGATATTAAAATAATCACAAATACACAATACACCAAGATTTACGTGGAAACCCAATGTGGGGAAAACCACCGAATGATTTTCTTATATGTCAGAATAAATACATTCATAGGAAGCACCAAATTCCCAATTTTACATCTTTGATTAGAAGGAGGCTCCAACCCCCTAATTCTCAAGCTCCAACCTGAACGAAGCTCCAACTCCCTGATTTACCAGCTACAACTGGAAGGAGGCTCCAACCCCCTAGTTTATAGTCTTCGACTTGAAGGAAGCTCCAACTCCCTGATTCTTCGACACCAATTGGAAGGAGGCTAAAACATCCTTTCCTTGCCTTGTATTTCCACCCTAAAATATAAATGTAGGCCAACCTGTCACTTCCACATCAACCTGTCACTATCCCTGTCATTGGATTGATATACCATCACTGCCACATCAACCTGTCACTATCCCTGTCATTGGATTGATATACCATCACTGTCACTGTTAACTTGTCATTGTCAACCTGTCACAACAAGATGTCACTGTCAAACTATCACAACAACCTATGATATTGTAGTTGACCTGGTGCATGTGATCACATACTTGCATACCTTCCTCAACTTTAGCAACAAGACAATACCATCTTCATCAACCTTTACCTCAGTCTCACAGGACTAGTTTTGTATTAGTCACGAACCCTAACTTTCAACAAGAATAAATATATACGTTTAATGAATAAAGGTTTGAAACTTATACCCAACTTTATTAAGTATGTCATCTGAAATTCCTCCAAGTTTCACTCCTTGAATCATTCCTGAAAAGGAGTTATAGAGAAAATGGTAGACCTTGCCAAATTCTTGACTATTCTAGAGAGAAAACTTGTACATCATGCCACATGCTTAATATTTGACATCTTATTCTGAAAATCACATACAAAAAACTATGGCCTGTTATTTTCCATTGAAATTTGTCTCACAACATTTTGATTCTCTATGAATAAGTTATGTCTGTTCTACCCGAAACACATGCTTAAAACTAGTTTCATGACTAGTCAAAATCCCTATTTTCCATAGAGTTTATCTCCAAAGGTACAACGACCCAGAAGCCGAAATTTCTACACCAGGTACCTTGATATGTCTTCTCAACCGCCTCCAATTTTCGCTGTCTGAATCATTTTGTAAAAATAATTATAGTGAAAATGGTAAGATGACCTGTAAATAACATACCTTATAACACATCATTAAAAAATTCATCCTCCCTTGGATTTTCGGCCTTCTTTACTTTAAATTCCCTCTAAAATTCACCTCACTACCTCAAATATCCAACCTAAATTCTCATAAGTAATATTCAATTGACTCCTTTCTGTGTTTTAATAAGTATCTCATGCAACTGACATGCAACTTGTTAACTTTTGATGCAACTTGTTAACTTTTGATGAGGATCTCATGCAAATAACATGCACATGCAACTGATGTGCAACTTACATGCAACTTTTTAACTTCTGTTTAACATCTCATGATGACATGAAAATCACATGCAACTTGTTAACTTCTGTTTACAGTTACTTTGACATGCATTTGACATGCAACTTGTTATCTTCTGTTTACAACTACTCAACCCATAATTAATTTCTTGTTGCAACAACTTTACCCTTAATTAATTTCTTGTCTCAACCACTTTTACTGGTCAATATTCTTGATGAACTTCTAGGGGATTCTAGAATAATTAACTTATTGTTGACCTTCTAGGGGCTTCTAGATTATTCTTGAGGGTCCTCCAACTTCACAGAGCCATATATCCTTAACCGTGAGGAACTACGTGGCATACCATATATCACCGAAAACAACATGACACATACTATCCATCTATGATAGTCTTACCTATAAATATAATGACTTTCATGTATTTATTCCTATATCAACTGGAGTTCCATGACCATACCTTTGGGGCTACTAGAATTCTTCAAGTGCATCCAACACAACTGTTGACATCAACTAACATTAATGACAACTAACTCACCATGAATCTCAATCATACAAATGACAACTAACTGTCGAACAATCTCGTTCACATATATGGGGCTCCCAAACTTCTCCAAGGTTTGACATCAATCTTCAAGGGTTGACATCAATGACAACCAACTATCCAACACTTCTTCAAATACAATTGGCTCTTGAGAAGCCAATTCTTTTTCTATTGTTCTACTCTCAATCAATCTTTATTCATCCCAATTGGGCTCTTTTATTATAGTGTCAACATCCATATCTCTGAGAATAAGTTCATATTCAGGTACTTCCTAGCCTTCTTTATGAAGCACTTCTCTTTTTCTTTCTGTAGATATAGGAACAATGTGTGATCTTTCAATTACCCTTTTGGAAGGGTCTTTATCTTCTCCATCATCTGAATTTACCACATATTATTTCCTTTTTTCTTGAATATTGTCACGAGGTTTTTATGTAGTCAAAGCATTTTTTTGAGAAACATTTGGTGATCCTTGGTTTCTACCTATTGTATTTCTCCCTCGTTTCTTACAGTGGTCATTTGTACTGACCAATGTATCAATGTCATCAAGGGTCTTTTCAGGCGAGACCTCTGGAGGGTTTTGATTATTTCCTCCTCCTCCTTCTAGTTGAATAGACTTTTTAAATAATGAACCATACCCAATTGCAAACATGTGTGCTAATAATAAATTATTAGGTTCGAAAACCTGAATTTCATGAATTCCCTTTAAATTAAAATGATTAAAATGAGTGACGAATTCATCCTAATGGGAAATATTCTTTATTGTAATTTCTCCAATTTTCCAAGGTAAAAGGATGAATTGATTTTTTGTTTTTTCATCAAAGAAATGTGCCCAATATTTGTATTTTCTGCACACTTCGATAGTGAATATTTTTTTAGAGACATAGAAAGGTAGCAAAGAGGGTTTTCCCTAGAAAACATAGAGTCTGATAAAACTAAAATATTCCAAAGTCTGAAAAATTTCTTTCTCTGCTAGAAAGGTTGCAACTTTTAGTGACAACATGGACGCGGTAGGACCATGAATTAACCTTTTGAAGGAGGAAAATAAATCATTTTGTACCTAAAAAATGTGACAGTAGAATATAGCATAAACTAAAGTACCTAAAAAATGTGACAGTAGAATATAGCATAAACTAAATAATATGTAATGGAAAACTTCCCGGTTTTCCTGAAACCTCTCAAATGGAACAAAACTTTTCTCGAAATGATTAAGGCCCAATAAAATACAACATCTCCATGAATGGAAAGATATACAATATACAAAATATATCTTATACAAAATATATCTTAGAACAATGGTTGTGGATTTCTGTCCAATGATCCTAGAAAACATCCATGCAAGTTCTTTGTATGGTTATTAAGAGAACATACCTCAATTTGAGTAGAATTTCTAGAATCACTTGATGAATTTATAAGAAAAATTTCCAAGAGTTCCATTCCTCCATTGTTGGCCTTCAAAATGCAAAAAAGCATCATCTTCAGATTTCTTAAATGCCACAGTGGGTTTTGACAATATCAACATTCTTCTGAAAACCGTAGGTGCCAAAGAAATTGGCAACTGTCCTTGTAACTGGATTACTCTTCTTTCATTGTATAATTTATCAACGCACCAAAGAACTAATTCTTTGAAATCAAATACTTTTGGTATACACTCAGATAATGCAATCCCATAGGTCCATACTTTGTTCAAATTTATTTCAAGAGGTGGAAGCACTAAATACCACTTGAAATATTTTGACAACCAAAACTTGCGGTCTTCTCGTCTCGGAGCATTGATAATATCTTCACAATATATCTCTTTACTTTTACTTGACATATTTAATAATATTATTTTGCATGAATAGGTGGCAGTTTTCTCAATACAATATTTTTACAACACATATTTAATTCCTTATTTAATTTACCATGTATTGCCTTGATATCATATGTTGTAGCTCTAAGTTCAAAGTTTCCGATTGAACGATTTGATTTAGGATTTAATGCAGAGATTTTAAAAAAATCACACCACTTAATAACAATATTAATTCATATGAGTGAAAATTGATGTGGCAATGGGGAAATAAATGTTATTAGGAAAGGTGATCTCATGTCGTGATAACACGAATAGTTTAAATATGGGATTGCAAAGTGAGTAATGTGAAGGCTCCTTTTGGAGCATGTGGGAAAGAAAGATATGGGTTGCAGAGTGGATGGTGGAGATTAGGGAAGGAATCCCACATCCACAATAAAAAATTAGGTTAAGTATCAATAGCAGTTCATTATGGGTGCCGCATAAGTGGGGAGTTCTTTTTGGAGGTTGAAGGTTTGCAGGTTGCGGGATTACAAGATTGTGGGATTGGATATGGTTTGGAATTCCACAATGGGATTCTATCAAATGAAGAAACAATTAAGTGTCAAGGTTTTGGGGTGATGGAAAGTAGAAAATTAAACTAAGTATAGGACTTGTGGTCTTGCGGACTCATGGTGAAGGTAGTAGTCTCTCCACAACCTGCATTTTAGAAAAATGACCAGGTACGGGATATACAAGAAAAATGGTTAAGTATAGACCAAAGCACACAAATACTGATCGATGAATGTTGTTTAACATTTGGCTCCAATTGTGGGATAATAAGCCCCTATGGGTTGTTGAGAATTCAAAGAGCCTTGTACATCGGGCAAGAGTCAAAATAAGTTTTTAGAAAGGAAAAAAAAAGGGAAAAAGGAAACAATATAAATTGAGAATATACAAAGTGGTGAAAGGTAAACAAAATGAGGGACTATATACAAGTTGAGATTTGGGGATTAAACAAAGAAATGCTTGAGGTATTTACTATTTATAGGTAGTGCTTGAAAAATCCCTTTCATGGCTTTCAACAAGTAATAATTGAAACCAAGAACCCTTTCAATTTGATACGGACCAATCCAAAGAGCTTCAAACTTTGTATGAAAATATGTTTTTCCTTTGCTTTATTCCATGGTAGAACCAATTGATCTTTTTGAAAATCTATTGCAGTGGTGCTCTTATCAAAATGCATTTTGACTTCTTGTTGTCTCTTACTCATGGTTGTTACTGCTTGTACTCTTTGTTCTTATAACTGCATGAGTTCATAATATCATTTTTGAAGAGGTGAAATTTATTCCATATCTTCATTGTTTGTGGCAATGAATAGTTCATTCAGTTCTATATGTAACAACATCCTTTCTTCCTTTCCATATAACAAGGTATAAGGTGAATGTCCAATGCTTTATTTTGGAGTGAGACGACTTTCCCAAAGCATGCTTATCAATTCTTGTGCCAATATTTATGGTTTGTTGTAATTGTTTTCTTGAGAATCTGAATCAATGTTCTATTAGTTGATTCGGCCAAACCATTTCCTTGAGGATAATAGTTGGATGATTGTCCCATGATGATGCCATATTTTCCACAAATTTTTGTAAATTTAGACCCAATGAAAATTGAATCATTATCTGTTATGAACTTCTTAGGGACGCTAAATATAGATATAATATTATCCTTAAGGAATATAATCAATTGTTCAGAATCAACGCTCTTCAGGGCTATAACTTCTTGCAATTTTGTAAAATAATTAGTTGTAGTGAGAATATACGAGTGTCCTTTACTAGATTTTGGGTTGATTGGACCAATTACATCCAAACCCCATTGTGCAAATGGTTCTTCAACTGATATAGATTGCAGTGGCATTGCTTCTCTTTTCATATTTCCCGATAAATTTTGACACAAGAAGAATTTCATAATCATTGAATAAATGTATTTGAACATGGTTGATCAATAATAACCAACCTGAATGATTTATGAGCAGTCACAACAGGTGCAAAGTGTCCTCCACAAACTCCTTCATAATATTCTTATAATATTTGTTTAGCCTTTAAAGATCTAAACATCTCAATAGAATACCATCAAATATTTGTTTAGCCTTTAAAGATCTAAACATCTCAATAGAATACCATCAAGGTTTCTTCGGAAAATAACTCCTAAGACTAATACATACTGATTAGTCTTCATATTTAAATATCTCTTCTCCTTAGAAGACATCCCAACATGAAATTTCCCATATTTTAAATAAAATGTTGTGTTTTTATACCACTTATATTTTGACATAGATGAATTTTGTACGGTGGCATTACCTGTATTGGCAGAAGAAATATTCATGGCTTCAATTCCAATCATAAATCTACATAGCCCTTGTCCTTAAAATTTTTTAGATGCTTTATTTCTAAATTATGTTCTTTAAGCTTGGTCAACCAGTTTGCCCATCTCCCTTTTCTGAGTTATTGGTTGAGAAACATTTTGACAAAGGAACGTGGTTTGAGTTATTGGTTGAGAAACATTTTGACAAAGGAACGTGGTACATAAGAAATGATGCAAGTTGATAGAATATAAATCATGAAGTGAGCAATTTCCTTGACTAAAGAAAAATCTTGTTTCTCTATCATGGAATATTTTAATCATAATCATGCAAGGTTTTACTCATGAAATAAATTGGAATCTCCTCCCCTTTTTCATTCTTTTGGGTAAGTATGGAGGCAATAGTCTCTTCAAAGGAAAATGCATACAATATGAAGTATTTATCAAAATCAAGACTAACAAGAACAAGAGTAGTGGTGATTGCATGCGTGATGTCTGCAAAATCCTTTTGAGTTTTTGGCGTCCATTCAAATTTTTGATCCTTCTTCAACAACTTATTGATTGGATTTACAATTGTGGCATAATTTGTAACAAATATTCACAAAAAAAAATCTTTCCAAAGAAATATTTAACTTCCTTTAGATATGTAGGAGTATTCAAATTATTTTTTTCCTTAATTCTTTCTAGATGAATGTAAATGCAGCATCGGGTGATGTTGATTCTAGATTTGCAAGGAAATTTGCAATGTGCTCATAATTTTAAAACACTTTCCAATACTCTTGATTATCAGGTATTGATGGTCGGAAAACTGTTTTGACATGAAAAGTATTGGGATTTTGAGAATCATCAGTATTAAAAAGAGAGGCTGCTAGTTCCAATGAGTCTGCTTTTTTGTTCTTCTCTCGAGGAATAAATGAAATATTAAATGAATTGAATGAATCTATAATATACCAAACTCTTTTTCATAATACTTAAATTTATCCTTCTTGATTTTGTACCTTTTTCTGCTATGATTGATGACCAATTCTGAATCTCCAGCTTCCACCAGATCATTGACTTGCATTTGAAGTGCTAGAGTCAATCCTTGAATTAATGCTTCATACTCAACTTGATTTGTGCAAGGGAACTCAAGTCTTATTTCATGTGATAAATATAAGATTTAGGACTTTTAAAAAAAATGCCAACTCCAACACCACATTTAGAACATACACCATCAAATGAAAATTTCCAAAACCCTTGGAAAGTGTTGTCTTTGTTTTGTCTGAGAGAAGTCATTTTCTATGTATTGAAGACAAGATCATTTCCAATCCCAACATCAATACAATTATGCATAATTTCAACTTATTTCTTTTCAAATGATGTTGGCTTTCTCTTTTCTCATGGTACTTTGATCAACATTCTATCTTTCTTTGGGAACATCATGCAACTCCCATAATTTATGTACCCTCCAATAATTGAGCACCAATATCTACCAAGTACAACACCATATGTTGGAGGAATATCAACCACTATTATGGTGAACACTATTATAATATGTGGCGTTGCACATATCTGGGCACAAAAGTCATTGATTTCACCATAAGCTAATACTTTTTTGGAATCAATGGCATAAATGTTTCACCCGTCTCACAATACTTTGTACATCCATTCCAAGAGCCTCCCCATAAATATAATGGCATGATAATGTTAGTGGATACACTATCAACCAAGCAATTGTACAATGTAAAATCATTATTCTCTAATGATATGTAAAATGGTGGAACCTTGCCTCTTTGTCTTGTTGGCACACATTTTTGTTGTTGTTTGGTGTTCATAAAAACTACTTCTATCCTCAGACTAGATGAACTTGTATACTACAAAATATTTTTCCTTTGCTGAGGTATCTTGACTACCTCCATGAATGGTAGAGTGATCTAGAACTTAGTTAAGTAATCTATTACATTACAAGTCATTTCAAGTGGTCTTTTGGGATGATTTACAACAAGTTGTTGCTTTTCTGGTTTTGGAGCATTATATTTTTATTTTTTCCCTTTCAGGCTGATCTCTGGGATTGGATTTTTTTTATTGATTTTTGGTTTGAACAACATTGTCCTACTTTTCATAATCATACTCTTCTTGTTCATCAAGGATATCAGAAGATGATGAAATTTCTTCCATTTTGGACTGATTCTAATATTTGATCTTTGATCATTGATCAATTCCAGATTGAATGGCTCATTGTCTTGAATACAATATTATTCTCCTTTATTTTCTCCTAGCATGACAACATTTAGATTTGGGACTTGAGGTGCTTTGGGTCTATTCTCTTTATTTTTTTTTTTTATTTCTATCATTTCTATCTCTTTGATTTTGTATCAAAGTTCTCACATCTTGGTATGATGGAATGATATTTTCATTTCTTTTGAGCCAGGTTATCTCATTTTGCATTTTCTAAATATTCCTACTTAACTGAGCAATCTCTATTTTTTGGTAGGTGTTTTGAGAAACTTCAAGAATGTTTCTCACATTGGGGGGTTGGCCTTGAAAAATTCCCTCTACAACTCATCATTCTTCAATTTCTCTTTAGGTATATGGTAATTGGGATGATACCAACAAACTCGTCATCCTTCTTTGTACTCTTCCAAGGATAATCTATGGATCAACATTACTTTCGAGCATATACCCTTCCATCTCAGTTTCCTTCCTCATTGTATCATCTAATATATTTATTTGTGAAGCTCTTATTTCATAATTGAAATTTGATGGCATTTCATTTTTATAGCATCTAGAGATGATTGGATGATTAATTTGGATTTTGTCCCTCTGGAAGTTGGTGCAAAGTATTGGAAAATTGGATATTGAAATATTTGATTCTTTCATTCTTCTGAAGATGGATTTGAGTGAATTGTGTAAGAAGGGTGTGATATGCAATGTGTGTCACAAATTTATACATATTCACATCTCCTGTATCATCAAAGGAAGAAATTGTATTTTCTGGAAGAGAAAGGTACCAATCATAATATATACCTATTAAAGTTTGAAGAAACAATATCACCATGAAATCATCATGTTCAATTAAATGAATATCATAGATGGTGAGGAATTGATCTAAATGTTTATTGGGATCCATGATTCCATCTCCAGAGAAAATGGAAAGAACACCCTGACGGAGGGTTGGTAATTGAATTTATTCTCCTTGCATATTAAAAGGATCGAATCTTTTCCTTCTTCTCGAGAGCCTTCATCCTTTATATTCCATTCTTTCATTATTTATTCCATATTCTCTTCTTTCATTATTTATTTATTCTTATTTGTCAAAAATCGATTCTATATTTGAGCTTTGAGAAGTAGAACCTTGACTTTCAAGAATATTACTTTTACTTCTTGTCAAAGGGCCTTTGTATGATTCCATCTTTTAGAATTTTATTGTTCTCTTCTTTGTCTCCGAGCCTCAACTATGTCTTCCTCACGAGCAAGAGATTCTGACGTTCTTTCAAGTTCCTCCCGGGTTCTTGCTGTCATTATGGCTAAATTGTACAACTGATGAAGAATACTTATTTGGTCTCTAAGTCCAATTCATATTTGAGGTTGATTTAGATCTTGTTCAGTCATTTAGATTTTCTTGGTCTCCAAGACTAACCTTTTTTTCAAAAGTCCCTAATATGGTCACCAAATATGTTGATCTAAAATATTATTGAAGGTATTTAAGATAACAACACAAGGAAAAATCCTCCTACATTTTTAGAGCGGTGGTATTCCTCTTTGTTTAATAAAATACAAGAATAAAAAAGTTCCTAAGAGAGGACCAATATTATTTTTGAAGAAAATATTCACATGCAGAGAATACCTGAGAAAGGACCATGATTCTCCCAGAAAATAAATATCCACACTATAATGCAAGAATATAAATGAATAGAATAAATAATCTCACATAATGACATTTACATCATAGCATAAAGTAAAGTAGAACACATCATTTAACATAATGAGAATATAAGAACCACATATGCAGAAAACTTAACATGATCATTCAATTAAAACTCAAAAGGATTTTTATAGACACACATTTGAAATATCATGCTTAAAACTCAAAGTCTGAGAAATCACTAATGTAATGTCCTTAATAGCTCTTTGTGAACCCCAAATAATAATAGATGTATGTAAACGAATATAACAATTGAAAGTAAATGCATTTTTCCTAAACGAACTGGGATGAGGATCCCATAAACCAATAAATGAAAAGACCTGGAAGAAAAGAGGAAAACACAGTTAAGAATCGACCTTTGGTATTCACAGATCATGAAATAGAAAGGTTGGATGACTGCTAACTGAGAAAGAAAGAAAGTTGAAGGTTTAATGAGATGAATACTTGACTTACTATGATGGAAAGTCGACCTCTTTATTGGCTTGCTGATGTCTCCTTTATAGGCTGCTGGGATGGAGGTGTGATTTGGGATCTTTTCATCGAGTGACTTATAAAGAATTGCATTAAATGAGCATAAATTAAAGTGCCCCATTAAAGAAGGAAAAGCTAAAAAATGAAGATACATAAGCATCAAATCTTAACACAAAAACTTGATAATGGAGTTCGTCCCTGGTGGGCTATGTCTCCGGGTCCTGCTCTCAAATGGGTAGGCTCTTTCATTAACTCAACAAAAGAGTTTGGAAAAACACATAAGTATACCTCATTCTGAAATCAAGCTACAGAAATAATGCTCAGATCATAAAACATACATCACCACTGAATTCATGGCATTGAATTACCCAAAAATGACTGTCTCCACGCCTCGATCTGACTCTGGCACTCCCAGGCCCAAGAAGAATTATGTCTCGGTTTTCATTCCCTCTGCAACCTGCAATAATGATTGTACCTCACCTCGAAAATCATTTCCAAAAGGATGTACGGTCCACACCTCTCCTCCTCGTGGTTGGGTGGATGCACATTTTAAATATTAAAACTAGTGTTATACCCCATGTGGTATCCACGACCTAGTGGTTAGAGGCAGATGTATTAAGGCGTGGGCTTAGGCGGAGCTTTCGGGGTCGATTCCTGCATACTCCACTTTTGGTCTGGAATTTTTATGTATTGTATGCAATGTATGCCCATCCCGCTAGATTTAGCGGCGTCGCTAGAAGTTTCTCCAACGATGTTTGACTGTGGCTATAGTTGGCGTGGTCCGCTAGATTTGGTGGACCCGCCAACCAATTTTTGTTTCAAAATTCATTCACGTCCTGTTCTTGTGCATTTCCCACCTGCCACGTGGCAACCCTTGATTGGGCCACATGGAAGCCTCTCATTGGGCCACGCTTCCCCTTGAAAATTCAAAATTCCATGACAGTGCACCATGTCAGCATGCCACGTCAACTGTACGGACTGTACAGACTGCCACATGGCACAATCCGATTGGTCCACGGATCGGTCCAAAAATCCAATAACCAGGTGAGACGTGGCCGCCTCTGGTGCTGCCACATCATCATGTTGACGTTATCATGCCACCTATCACTTCCCTGCTCCTTCCACGTGCATTTTACGGATGATGACTCATCCCCTGTTGACTCGGCTATGTTGACCAAACTTTGACCGTGAATATATTTCAATCCGTAACTCTGTTTGACAAGCCGTTTGCGTCATTAGAAAGCTTCCAACGCACTCTTCACGATCATGCCATTTTCATTAAGTTTCAGGAAATTTGAATTTTTCCCTTTCTCTGTCTGTTGGAGCCATTATGAGCATTCTGAGTTGTTCTTAGCCTTCTCTGGATCCTTTTTGGATCACGCCT
>CBVK0103906829.1:0-15184 GCA_900067695.1 Picea abies | reverse complement strand
CCAAGTTGGGTATCAAAGATTCAGAGTGACATCTAGTGCTCATGTATCACGGTGCTCTGCATAGATACATCCATATTGAAATGGAATTTCTAGACATCTCATCCTTGGGTGCGGCCTACTGATATGTTGTCAAACTTGAGAAGAAGATCAAACAAAAGATGCGGCAATTTGGGCCTGGGAGACCCTCACAAAAAAAGTCAGGAAAGGGCGGCCCCAACCCAGAGAATAAAGGATAGAGAAAATATGGACAATATCAGGACAACCAGTCCAAGCCGCAAGCAAAGAAGGACACTGGAAAGACAAAGAAAGATACCGGGAAGTCATTGGTGGCCGAAGTGAAAGCCTCTGAATCATATGTGGATTCTGACTCTGAGCCAAAACTAGAAAATGGAAGATGGATCATTGACAAAAAACCCAGTGCCACCGTTTCTACCACCAAGCTCCAACCTGGTGAATTAGACGAGCTAGAAGAAGGGCAGCACCTCTTCCATTCACAAATGTGGGTGAAAGGCACCATGTTGCACTTCATCATTGAGAGCAGTAGCCAGAAGAACCTCATCTCTGTAGAGGTCATCAAGTGGCTAGCCCTGCCCATAATGCCTCACCCACAACCCTACACCATTGGATGGATACGCCAAGGAAGCGATCTCTGCGTCAGCCAACAGTGTCGACTATCATACAACATCAAGCCCTTCAAATATGAGGTATTGTGTGATGTTGATCCTCTCGAAGTTTGTGATGTTCTTTTGGGCCAACCTTATTTATGGAAACGTCATGTTGTATATGAGTCTAGGCCTTGTAGTGTTATTATTACTTTGAACAGGAAATTGTACAGGATAACTGAGGCAGTCCCACCTAGTGCTATTTCTTTTATCTATGCTAAGCAATGCAGGAAGGTTATCTCTCAGACGAGGAAGCTTGTTTTCTTCGTGATTCACTCTTAGAATAAGAGAAAGATCACAACCACATCCAGGGTCTCTACGACTGACCTCTCCACACAGCAGAAGCAAGTAGATAAGGTCATGGAAGAATACTCAGATATCTTCTCCTCACCTGTCGGGGTACCTCTGCACTTCCAGGTCAAGCACCCCATCGATCTCAACCCCGATGCACCATTTCCCAATGGGCCAATCTATCGTCTCTCTTTGTTAGAGATTGAGGAGATTAAGCGACAAATCCAAGAACTTCTCCACAAGGGTCACATCCGTTCCATATCATCACCTTGCAGGAGCCCAATCATGGTGGTACAGAAGAAAGATGGAACTTGACGACTCTGCATTGATTACCGGGCTCTGAATAAAATCACAGTAAAAAACCGGTGCCCCATTCCCTGAATCGACGACCTCCTTGATCAACTCATGGGGGATAAATACTCTAGTATGATTGATCTGAAGTCTGGCTACCACCAGGTCCTGATATAATAGACAGATGTATGGAAGACCACCTTCAAGTCAAAGGAAGGCCTTTTTGAATGGTTGTGTTAGTGCTGGAAGTCGCTCCTGGATTTCTTGCAAAAGCAAAGCCCAACGCCCATCAGTTTTTATGTCACAGTTTGATAAATTGGCAATCGAATGGGTAGAGACTCGAACAGGTATCACTTTAAAATAGGAACTGTATTTGATAACAAGGAACAAAGGAGGTCTTGACCCAACTTCAGTCAGGGAGTTGATTTAAGGATGGGTAGGCGGAAGACTTGGGAGAAGGATGAACAAACCATCTCAGGCAACAGGCCTTTCGCTAGCTCGTAGAGGAAAAACCCTGAATACAAGATCCGCTTGGTTCAGAGCTTCAAGAAACTGAAAGGAAGACTTGACTGGATCCTCCAATTCCAAGTCATTTAGTGCTGAGAAGTTCATAGAGACTGTTTAGAACAACACAACTGTTACAGTGACCCAACATACATCATCCTATAACAGTCACAACTCGACTGGATCCTCCAATTCTGAGCTGCTCTAATACAACATACACAAAGATATGAAAGAAGCTGACATTCATCAGGCAAGAAGTCTCAAGAGTCCAGAAATAACCAAAACACAATTCTTCATTGAAGTTTTTACAACTGGGAGTCTTGCTCAACCATCGATGCCTCCCAAAATACAAAAAACTAAGTCTATATACCCAGGAAATTCACCTCACAGATGTGTGTCTAGTCACCCAAAGCTTAGTGTCCCTTCAGTCAAACTTGTACCAATATTTCTTTAAGTGCCACCTTAACTACGCATGGCTCCTGTAAGGAGGGTAGCTGAGCCATTGAGTGCTTGGCTAGCATGTGTAGACTTCTCTGTCGAGCTAAGGACTTCGGCATGGCTTCTTTGAGAAAATCGATACACAAGACCTCTACGAGTAGGCGGCTCGCCAGACCCTCCATCCCCTCACTTAATGAATGAAAGGAGGTTTCAACCACCTGTTCTTGTCGTCACTTACTCCAGGTGAGAAACAATATGGAGATCGGATCCGATGGCGCTTGGATATTGCGACGATCCTCTCTATGACTGAACTTGGCGCCTTGGTCTTCTTTACACAGCTCCTTTCTTCCCCCAAGTGACCATGGACTGTGACCATGTGCCTATTTCCAAGGCACTTTCGGCGTTTGCGAATATGAAGGGGCTGATCCTCACTGATTGAAACCACGATGGGCGAAATGCTGAGATGGCTCCATTTGCTGCCAGGTGTTCCCTTTAGATGGATGGCTGAAAATGCTTCGTGATGTCGCGAGCCCTAGCTTTGGAACTTTCAGCACTGTTAGGGTTCAAGGTTTCGCGATGTTCAAAGACATGAAACCTTCGCCCTTTGCACTCGCGACTACCGAAAAGCTGACGTGACCAGATCTTGTGCCACATACCCTTTGGGATGAGCAGCTGTTATCCATTCCTGAACATGCTATGGACGCTATCCATTGCACTAACCTTAGCGCAGCTTTGCTAATCATGATTTCCCACCCACCGTTGATCTGATTCTTTGGATACATCCTGAACGTTGAAATCGGAGCGCTCACTCACTTGACCTGGGCCCGAAATGGATCTCTTCTGCGTGCTGCGCTTGGGTGCTTCTCATGCAACCTGCAGACCCAGATATCCTTATGCCAAAGACAACTAATGTTGCTAACATTAGGCTCCACAGGGGATAGAGTCGTCCCTGTGATGCTCTAAGGACTCATTTTGCAGTTCTAGTGCCTTGCTGTTGGGCTATGGAGTCATTATTAAGCCAACAAAAAGAAACGAAAATGAACAAAGAAACGAAGGAAAATATTTACAAACAAATGAGCCATCTGAGACTCAAACAAAACATTTCTTCAGAAAATGCCCATTCACTAGGCTACTGAAAACTTCTTCACCTTCCAAACCTCGCAACCGGTACGTGTTATTTGAGAAAGTCTCAGAGACTTTGAAAGGTCCAATCACAGGGCTTCTAATTTGCTGTGTTTTCCCTTATATTGCTTATGAGCATCCCATTTCAACCCCGGGTCTCCTATCTGGAACCGCTCCTTCTTGGCCTTCTTATAGAAAACCGACTTGATCTTTTGCTGATGGTCCTAAATTTTGTCCATTGCCTGCTCTCTGGCCTGCTGGACTTCCACTAGCTGATGAATCCTTCTGATCATGTCATCAGGCTCCTCCTGATGGTCCTGGAGGAATTTTGCCACAGGAATGGATAGCTGAGAGGGGAAAACAACCTCCACTCCATAGACTAATTGGAAAGGAGAGACACCGATAGATCTCTTTGTGGTCACTCGGTCGGCCCATAGAGAAAATTTTAATCTGGAATTCCAAGCCTTCTTGTTGACTTCCAACAACATTTTGATGATTCTTATCAGGATTTTGTTGGAGGATTCTGCTAAACCATTGCCTTGTGGATAATATGGGGTAGAGTGAATCAGTTTGATCCCGAACTGTTCACATAACTTGGCTAATGGCTCAGACCTGAAAGCGGTTGCATTATCAGTGACAATCTTATTTGGGCAGCCGAACCTTGTGATGAGGTCCTCCAGGAATCCGATGATTACCTTGTGGGAAGCACTCCTGGTAGGGATAGCTTCAATCCACTTGGTAAAGAAATTTGTAGCAGTCAGGATCCACCTGTTCTGCCCACTGGAAGCAGGGTGAATTTCCCCAATGAAATCTAGGCCCCACTGCTGGAAAGGTCCTGAAACCACCACCGGTTTTAACGGAAGAGACTTGAGTTGCTGCTTTCTTGCAAATTTTTGACATTTGATGCAGGCTCTGACCTTTTTGCAGACGTTAGTGAACACGGTAGGCCAGTAGTATCCAACCTTGAGGATTTTATGGGCTGTGGCTTTCCAGAAACGGTGCCCTCCACACAGGCCACTATGAAATTCGGCCACGATCATTTCGGCCTCTTGTGGACTCATGCATTTTAAAATCACCCCCAGGGGGTCTTTCCAATATAACACTCAATCGATTAGGTAGTATCTGACTTCCTTGAGCTTCAGAGCTCTTGCTTTGTTCCTTTGCAGGACATCTGGGGGACACAACTCTTACAGAAAGTTTATGACATCCTTATACCAAGGACATCGAGCTAATGGGGGCTCTCTTCGAGGGTCCATTTTAGATAGCCAACTTTGTGGAATTCCTGAGAATTTGTTTATGAAACTTATCCCCAGAGCTTGGCAGTTTGCTTCAGCCAACAATTTGACTAAACCTTGACCTTTGATCAATTTGGTGGGCCTTATTTCCAGGTCGAATTCCAGTATTTTGGCTATCCATTTACTCCTCCTCCCATCTATGTCAAGCTGAATAAGAATGTCTTTAACAGCAGTCGAGGGGACATAGGCGATGATCTTTGACTACAGGACGTAGGTTCTAAAAGCTTTAAGAGATTTTACTAAAGCATAGGCCTGCTTCTCCATAGTGTCATACCTGACCTCGACATATCTCAATGCTCGACTAAAATAAGCATTGGGCTGCTCTAGCCCATTGTCATTTGTCTGTAATAGAACAACCGCCACCGTGTCAGGGGAGGCAAAGGAGAAAATAAGGAAATCCTTCGAGTAGTCAGGACTGATAAGCACAGGAGCTTCAGTCAGGGATTTCTTGATTCGCTCAAAGGAATGTCGCGATTGAGGGGTCCACCTTACTTCATTTCCTTTCTTCAACATGGTTGTTATAAGCTTTATCTCCTCAGCAAAATTAGACACAAACCTCCTCAGAAAATTAATTTTATCGAGGAAAGATTGGACCTCCTTCTTGGACCTCGGGATCGATAAGGCTTGTATCACCTCAACTTTGCTGGGGTCAATTCTGACTCCTTCTGCTGATACTATGTGGCCTAGTAATTTCCCCTCCTTCATGGCGAATAGAGATTTCTTGGGTTTTAATGAGATGCCAAAATTTATGCATTTCAAGAAAACCTTCCTGAGATGGCGACGGTGTTGTTTATCAGATTTTGAAAACACTGTGATGTCATCCAGATAAACGACCACAAATTTATCCTTTTCCCCAACAAAAGCTATGTCCATGGCACACTGAAATGTTGCTCCTACATTCCTTAACCTAAATGGCATCTTGGCATACATGAATGTGCCCCATGGAGTGGTAAAATTCATCTTTTATCTGTCCTCAGGCAGAACAGAGACTTGATTGTAGCGAGAGAAACCATCAACCATGGATATCTTGGAAGCTCCTATTACCCTCTGCAGTATATGTTCCATCTTTGGTAAGGGGTAGTTATCTTTTCGTGAGCTCCTGTTCAAGTTTCTGAAGTCTACATAGAGTCGTATCTCTCCACTCTTTTTCCTTAATGGCACCAAGTTGGCCACCCACTCTGAAAATCTTAGTGGTACAATGATCTGAGCTTGAAGAAGCTTCTTCACTTCCCTCTCCATGATAGGTAGCAACATAGGATTGATCTGTCTCAGCTTCTGCCTAAATGGATTTGCGTCTTGCTTTAATGGGATTTTATGCTCAATGACAGAAATGTCATATGTTTTGAGATCTTCTTATGTCCAGGCGAAAACATCCGCAAATTCCCTCAAAATTCCAATGTATTTAGACCTCTTCTCCTTTGTCAGACTTCTTGACAATTTAACATACTTGGGCTCACTCTCGGTCCCAATGTTGCACTGAATAGTATCAGTGTCCTCCTCCGAGACTTCTCCCTTTAACGACACATCATTTCTATCAAAAATCCTTTCCAAAGGAATGAGTCCTCTGGGAATATGGTTGCTGGGGAGCTGTACAATGTCACGCTCTGCAATCTTATTCAAAAAATTACCCCTAACGAGATCTTCCTCTAAGTCGGCGTCTTGGTCGATGTGCATTTCTGAAAATTCCTCGAAAGCCTCCAAGAACCTCTTGACCTCGAGATCGTCCTTGAATACCTTCCAATGTTTGACGTTGTCAGGTATGTAGGGCCTATATTTTACCTCTACATCATATCTGAATTTGGGTGGCAAGGGTACTTTGAAATTGCTAGCCGATGTAGCCAAGGAATCTGCCAAGGTGTTCTCCTCTCTAGGGATGAAAGAAATATTAAACACTGAGAAGAAACTGTCAATAAGGTCCCAAACCTCATTCCTGTAACTCATGAGTCGAGGATGCTTAGCCTGATAAGCGCTCCTGATCTGCTGAACCACCAATTCTGCATCTCCAAAAACTGTTACTTCCTGAATTCCCATTTCCTTTGCAGCTCTTAATCCCAGGATGAGAGCTTCATACTCTGCCACATTGTTTGTAGCTTCAAATTCTAATTTGTATGACAGAGACATGGTTTCCTGAGCAGGTGATGCGAAAACCACCCTAGCTCCAGCTCCTTCCTTGGAAGAGGCTCCATCAAAGAACATTTTCCAGACGGGGGTGATAAGGGGGGGAAATTCAGAGGAAATTGTGGGTTGCTTTCTGAGTTTAAGAGGAGGCTCGAGAGAATTGGTGAGTTGTAGCACACTGGATCCTAAATCAATCTCTAAGGAAAAAATGGGATGGTTGGTAGGGTTGGCCTCATCGCTGATTATATAGGCCAGTTGGGCTTCCCTGTATAGTCTTCTATGCTCTCCTCCAAACACGCATATGTGAGGTCCATCTGTAAGGTTTCCCCCAGTATTTTTATCCAAGATCTTGATAACAACATACCGAACTTTGGGGGGACATCAGCCACGACAATATCCATGACCACACTTTTCATGGGCAACTGAAACAAGGTCACGACCAGGTCTTTGATAACTCCTAGACACTGAACTTTCTTGGAGTCAAAGGAATAAAGGTCATGGTAGGATCGAGTGACTTCTAACCCTAATTCCTCCATAACAGTTTTGGGCATGAGGTTGTGAGAAGCCCTTGAATCCATCAAGCAATTGTGCAGTACCTTATCATGTATGTTCAAGGAAGTGAAAAAGGGAGGGGATGAGTCATTCCTGTCTTCTACCATAGGACCTAGGATAACTGCAGGCTTTTAATATTGTAAATTGATGGAGTCTGTAGGAAGGCATGGGGTCTCGGGCTGTAGAATTTCAGAGAAGCATTTCTTGAACCCTTGATGTTTGATTAATTCAGTTAGAGGCACCAGGATCCTGATCTTTTGAATCTCATGCTCGAAATTAAAGGAGGATGCAAGCTTCGGAATTTCTCTTATTTCGGGAGCATGACTCTGGACTATGTGAGAGAGGGGTTGGTGTTTCTTACCTCTATGATTGTTTGCCACTTCAGTAGCAGGCTTCTCTGCTTCCCGCTCAGGAATATCAGGTGCTATTGTCCTCTTCTTAGACCTCAGATCATACTTGCCTTGGTTGCCACTAGCCCTATCACCTTTGCTCAGTTCATTTAGCTGGTTGTCCATGAGGGACTCCTCATATGTTGATTGGGTGAGATGAGGAAAAGGAGGAGTGTCTCCAAAGCAATGGATTTCAGGATCTAGCTCATTTGTTTCCCCTTCTTCTTCGTCGGCCACAAAATTATTTTGAAAAGGGGCCTGAATTTTTTGGTCATCTTTGTCTCTTTGCATCATCGGGGGAGAAATATTGTTTGGCCTCCAAAAACCTCCTTTGTTTTCGATGCTCTGAGGGCCCTTTTATGCTTTCCTCCTCTCTACCTTCATTCTTTCCATCTCTGCAGACAGAGACTTCACCATCTTGGTCAGTTCATCTACTTGAAGGTGGGGCACTGATGGGCCAGAAGTTGAGGCTTCGGATTTTCCCTTTGTTCTGCCCGCATCAGCCTCGTTCCTTAATCTATCGGCTGTTAATACATTGGATTCCACTTCTATGGCTGTGTCTTACATTTGAGCTAAGGAGGAGGCTCTTCTTTCTCTCAATAAAAGACAGAAATCGGGGCCAAATGCACTAGCATAGGACATCTTGGCCGAGTCTTCTGATGGCTTTATTTCATCAGGAATCTTATTGTACATCTTATTAAATCTTTTGGAGAATTCAGAGACAGACTCTCCTTCCATATTCTTCAAAGACCTGAACTCAGTCATATAATACATGAAATCCTTCTTATCTCCCCACTGCCTCAGGAAAGCATTATCCAGGGCTTCAATTCCAGCAATAGATCCGGGGGATAATCCTCTAAACCATTTCCTTACCTCACCATCCAGGCTCTGGACAAAAACCCTCATCCAAACATCTTCATCTCCAATGTTCAGGTTGTCTACATAACTATAGAAAGCAGCCAGGTGTTCTTCCGCAGTTATGTCCCCTTCCCCGGTGAACTTGGGCATATATTTCAAGTAATCCCCAGCAGGGAAAGGATTCGTGGGATGAGGTAAGATCAGGGGAGCATACCTAGCAACAACTATGGCATCCATTCTATTCAGAGGGGGATTAGCACCAGCCATAGGAATATTAGGTGGAGGATAGGAATATTAGGTGGAGGATAATTTGGAGGAAAAGGAGTTCGCAAAGGGGTTACTGAGAATGAGTCTCGAAGTGGAGTGGGAAACAAGAGGGGATTTAAGGAGAAGGCTAATGAGCTCAAGTCAGCGGGTGCCCCTCTTTGCACAGGAGTGGTTGAACTAGGCATAGGGAAATCCTCTGCGATCCTGGGTCTACGCCAGGGTACAGCTTCAGGGGAGAGGGGAATGACAAAGTCTTGTCCCTACGGTCCTATACCAGGAGAGGAAAAATTGACAAGAACACTCCCTAAATTTAGGAAACGGGAAACTGCAGAAATAGGCTTGTCGGGAACCTGAGGAGGAGAAAAAGGATCTCCCATAGAAGGATATGGTGAATTACCTAGTTCGATGATGGACTCTTCTTCTTTATATGCCTCTCCCTTTCTGAGCACTGCCTCTGGATCTATTTTAGGCGTAGCTAGAGGCAGCTGTGGATGAGACCGCGTATTCCTACCTCTGAAAGGCACAATTAACAAGGCAGGTCTGCCATAGTGGAGTCATCACAATGGAATCGCTAGGTGCATATTAGCAATCTTGAAAGGCTTCAATAATCTGATGCACCTTCGGACTAAGAGGCTCAATGTCGTTCTACCCAGGGAAAATCTTCAATTTTGTCCCCGGAAACGGTGCCAAAAATGTTAGCGATGGAAGTCGCTCCTGGATTGCTTGCAAAAGCAGAGCCCAATGCCCATCAGTTTTTATGTCACAGTTTGATAAATGGGCAATCGAATGGGTAGAGAATCGAACAGGTATCACTTTAAAATAGGAACTATATTTGATAACAAGGAACAAAGGAGGTCTGGACCCAACTTCAGTCAGGGATTTGATTTAAGGATGGGTAGGTGGAAGACTTGGGAAAAGGATGAACAAACCATCTCAGGCAATAGGCCTTTCGCTAGCTCGTAGAGGAAAAACCCTGAATACAAGATCCGCTTGGTTCAGAGCTTCAAGAAACTGAAAGGAAGACTTGAATAGATCCTCCAATTCCAAGTCGTTCAGTGCTGAGAAGTTCACAGAGACTGTTTAGAACAACACAACTATTACAGTGACCCAACATACATCATCCTATATCAGTCACAACTTGATTGGATCCTCCAATTCCGAGCTTCTCTAATACAACATACACAAAGATATGAAAGAAGCTGACATTCATCAGGTAAGAAGTCTCAAGAGTCCAGAAATAACTAGAACGCAATTCTTCATTGAAGTTTTTACAACTGGGAGTCTTGCTCAAACATCGATGCCTCCCAAAATACAAAAAACTGAGTCTATATACCCAGGAAATTTGCCTCACAGATGCGTGTCTAGTCACCCAAAGCTTAGTGTCCCTTCAGTCAAACTCATACCAATCTTTCTTTAAGTTCCACCTTAACTACGCATGGCTCCTGTAAGGAGGGTAGCTGAGCCATTGAGTGCTCGGCTAGTGTGTGCAGACTTCTCTGTCGAGCTGAGGACTTCAGCATGGCTTCTTTGAGAAAATCGATACATAGGACCTCTGCGAGTAGGCGGCTCGCTAGACCCTCCATCCCCTCTCTTAATGAATGAAAGGAGGTTTCAACCACCCATTCTTGTCGTCATTTACTCCAGGTGAGAAACAGTATGGAGATCATATCTGATGGCACTTGGAGATCGCAACGATCCTCTCTGTGACTGAACTCGACACCTTGGTCTTCTTTACACAGCTCCTTTGTTCCTCCAAGTGACCACGGACTGTGACCACGTGCCTATTTCCAAGGCACTTTCGGCATTCGCGAATATGAAGGGGTTGATCCTCGCTGATCGAAATCACGATGCGCAAAATGTCGAGATGTCTCCATTTGTTGCCAGGCATTCCCTTTAGATGGACGACTGAAAACGCTTCGTGATGTCACGGGCCCCAGCTTCGGCACTTTCGGCGCTGTCGGGGTTCGGGGTTTCACGATGTTCAAAGACATGAAACCTTCACCCTTTTCACTCGTGACTACCGAAAATCCGACGTGACCGAATCTCGTGCCACGTGCCCTTTGGGATGAGCAGTTGTTATCCATTCCTGAACATGTTATGGTCACTATCCATTGTGCTAACCTTAGCATAGCTTTTCTAATCGTGATTTCCCACCCACCGCTAATCTGATTCTTTGGATACATCCTGAACATTGAAATCAAAGCACTCGCTCGCTTGACCTGGGCCAAAAATGGATCTCTTCTGCGTGCTGCGCTTGGGCGCTTCTCGTGCAACCTGCAGACCCGGATATCCTTATGCCGAAGACAAGTAATGTTGCTAACAGGTTGGTCATGCCCTTTGGTTTGACAAATGCTCCAACCACTTTCATGAGGATGATGGACGATATCCTACAACCATTCACCAATAATTTTGTAGTGGTGTATCTAGATAACATTCTCATTTACAACAAGACTTGGGCCGAACACTTGCAGCATATTCAATAGGTTTTTCACATCCTGCGACAACACAAGATATACACTAACTTGGAAAAATGATGCTTCAGCATGGACATGATCCATTACCTGGGCTACATTATTGATTAGCATGGTGTACATGTGGATCCAGCCAAGATCCAAGTCATCCGTGACTAGCTAGCCCTAACCACACTCACTGAGCTTCAGAGCTTCTTGGGCCTTGCCAATTTCTACCACAGGTTTGTGTTGGGATTCTACCATATTGCATGGGCCCTCAGCCAAATCACCAGGGGTGGTGGTAAGGAAAACTTTTCAAGGGGTCAGTCCCAATAACAAGCATTCGATTATTTGAATCAGTGCTTATGCTCATCCCTAGTACTTTCACTACCATACCTGTAGAATCCCTTTGAGATTAAGATAGATGCTTCATACTATGTTGTGGGCATTGTTCTCACTTAGCAGGACCACCATGTGGCCTATCATAGTGAGACACTATCTGATGTTGTCTGTAAGTACCCTACTTATGACAAAGAAATGTACTCCATTATGAAAGCATGTCACCAGTGGAGCATTACATTCTTGGGAATGAGACAGTCATCCACACTGATCATAAGCCACTGCAGTTTATGTAGACACAAGGAAAATTGCAGAATGACCGCCATAAAAAGTGGTCCACATACTTGTAGCAATTCCACCTCAACATCAAGTATAAAACAGGAAGTACCAATCACATCATTGATTGCCTCAGTAGACCACTAGTCACGACACTCACCACGGTGCTAGAATCTTGCGATCATGAGACCTTTGGATGGCCCCAACTCTATGAGATAGACCCAAACTTCACCACCACCTACCAAATGTTGGGTGAAAACATAGTTTTCGATAATTTCTATCTTCAGGATGGTTGCTATGTTGTCTGGGCCATATTTGTGTTCCATCAAGCGAGTGAGCGAAGATGATCTTGGAAGCCCACTACAGTCGGGTGGCAGGACACTTCAACGTCAAAAATATAGTGGCGATGCTACAAAAACATTTCTACTGGCTGAAACTCTGATAGGAGGTCAACAAGTATATCAGGTCCCACACTGCCTGCGCTATTGCCAAACCAACCACTAAGAAACAATGCCTATACACCCCTCTTCCTACTCCTAACAGGCCATGGGAATCCATCTCAATGGACTACATATCAGGCCTCCCATCCACCAAGTGGGGAAATGACTTTGTTTTTGTGGTTGTTGACCATTTTTCTAAGATGGCAATTCTAGTTGCCTACAAGAAGAGCATCACAACAGAGGCCACTACCAAGATATTATTTGAATGGGTATGGATACATTTTGGACTCCCACAAACCATTGTCTCAAATAGGGATAGTTGATTTCTCAGCACATTTTGGTTGAGCCTCTGGTCACTGCTGGACACCAAGCTAACCAAATCCATGACCTTCCACCCCCAGACAGATGGCCAAACCAAGGTCGTAAATTGAATGGTTGTTCATATCCTTCACATGTATAATTCAAAGCACCCTCACACATGGGATCAGAGCCTTCCCTATGTACAACATAGCTACAACTGAGCCCTGCATAGCTCAACTGACCACAGCCCCTTTCAGGTGGGGTTGGGATTCCAAGCATTGGGTCCCATAGATGTTGCACTTCCCCTTGCGGTCACCTTGACCGACTCATATCATGTTCCAACTGAAGCTGACAAAGCCACCTCATTCATTGAGTGGATCCAACACATCTGCCAACAGGTTCAGGATATCCTACAGAAGTCCAATGATAAGTACAAACAACGCCATGATCAACATCCAGTGCCATATAAGTTTCAGGTGGGAGACAAATTTTGGTTGCACTTGTAGAAAGAACGCCTTATAGGACCCCATCAAAAGCTTCACCCACTCCATTATGGTCTCTACACCATCACCAAGGCCATGGGGGATAATTCTTTTGAGCTCGGCATTCCTCATTTCCTTGGCCTGCACCCAATGTTCAACGTGGATCTCCTTCGCCCTTATTTCCCACCATTATTGGACACCTCAGAAGTAGCAGAAAAATTGAAACCAACAGAGCTCAAACCTAACTACATACAACAAGCATCCAATGATCATATTGTGGACAGACATATCAAGGGAACTCGGTAATAAAGGATCCAGCTTTATTGAGTCGTCAAAGCAGGGCAGCTCCTGCACCAAGGCAAGTGGCTCACCTGGGGCCAAATTCAGCAAAAATTACCTCATATAATGGGGGACCTCAACGCAATGGATACCATTGCTTCCTAAGGAGGCACCATTATTGGACACCTTAGATGTAGCAAAATAGATGACACCAATAGAGTTCAACCTCAACTGCATCAAACAGGAATCTAGCGATCAAATTGTGGACACACAAATCAAGGGAACTCGATAGCAAAGGATCCAGCTTTATCGAGTCATCAAAGCAGGGCAGCTCCTGCACCAAGGTAAGTGGCTCAACTAGGGCCAAATTAAGAAGAAATTTCCTCATTTGATGGGGGAACACAATGCAATGGAGACCATTTCTTCCTAAGGAGGGAGGATTGATCCATATGGATATCGGTGGCCACCCAGCTTTTCCAACTAGCTCAAAACAATTTTCTGGCAATTTTGGCAGTTTACTATTTTTAGTAGTTTTCACTTCTGGGGCCATTTTGAGGGCCTAAATGAATATTTTTTGGGATAATCCCAACTCAATTATAGCTAAAGGAATAATTGATGCCCCAAAATGAATCTCCTTGACGATACCTTTCCAACAGGCTATCATATGCCTAAAACGAAGATCGTATGCAAAAGTTACGACCCTATGAAGTTAATGTACTAACTTACCCAAACAAGGCCCACATGACTTTTGGAGCTTCATCTCCTAGGGTTAGGTTTTTGGATTTCTAGGGTTTTTGGAATTCCTTTTTATTGTAAAAGGCCTTTAGAGCCTCATTGTAATGATCTTCTTGTGAATGAGCACAAACATCACATCTCTTCTCATAGATAAGTCGTCACCATTCCAACAAGCTTGTTTCCGCTGCATTTTATAGTTTCATCTTATTTCATTATTGAATATAAAACCAGTTTTACTGAATCTCTATTATTTTTTGTTAAGAATCTATTAATAATCTGTATTCATTTCATTCTGCTCATAAAATTCAAATCAACTAGTTGTTGGAATCAAAATCTAGCTTCATTAGCTTGGGGCATTTATTTACCCTACCAAATTCTACTCCAATCAAGTGGTGTGTGCATAGGACCAACCACCAACAATCACATTGAATACACCATGGTGATGGAATTTCTCATTGATGTGACACGTGTTCAAATCGAACACCTCAAGGTCCACTTGGATTCATAGATCCTCATATTGAACTTTGATTGTCGAATTGTTTGTGTGAGTCATGTTTGAGTCTAGAAACCCTCCCATACTGTCATTGTATGCATCTAGTCTAAGCATGCAAAATTTCAATCCATACAACCACAAATTGAAAAAACGTCAACGTTGGCCCCATTCACATCTTTGTTATAATTGGGGTCAAGTACATGAGTAGGCACACATTATTTTTGGCTTTTGATAGAATAACCAAAGAACATTTGATTTTTGAATTATTTGTTTGGCTCATGTTTGAGTCCGGAAACCCTCCCATACTATCAATGTAGGTGTGTTGTCCTAGCAAGTCAAATTTCATTTAATACAAGCTCTAATTGGAAGGTAAAATCCGACAACAAGGCCATTAATTTTCATGAATTCTTTCATGGTTTGGTATTTTTTCTATCTATGCAGGTTTTGTGTTCAGGAACCACATTTCCATTGTTTTGAACATTCTCATCACCTCACCTTCACACAAAATTTCTCAAATTGGCATATAATAAACCTGAATGAGCTTCTCTTGGTTTTGAGAATAATTAATTATCTACTGAATAGGGAAAATCATGTGAAGGTGGA
>CBVK0103906803.1:0-16824 GCA_900067695.1 Picea abies | reverse complement strand
CATGAATCAAAGTTTCAAGCATTTCACAACCTTACCCAAGGGGTTTTGCCCCATTATAAACCAACCCAAATGCTCAAAAAATTGATCAAAGTTTTGGATTGGCTGGAAATTATAATAGAATCGAACCTGCCGGAAAGGTAACTCGAGAGCATTGCTCCCCAATTAGCCCACTACATATACTTTGTGTAAACAAGAAGTTGTGGAACTATCCATCAAAGGTGAAGTAAATGGGACTCCCTCTAATTTGAATTAATAAGAAATAAGTTTTTGAAAAATCACAATAGATTAGCTTCAAAGTGCTTATTATCATTAGGAATTTATTATGAATTTGGAATTTTTTTATCATTGGGAATTTATTATGAATTTGGAATTTGTATAACTGGTATATTTCATCAACTGAACTAGAACTAACTTTTATTGAGTAGAAAATTGTTTGTTGTGCTCCTAGATGTAAATATTTGGGATTTGTATTAGGGGAATTTTTCATCAATTGAACTCTCTTGTATTGAGTAGAAAATTGTTTGTTGTGCTCCTAGATGCAAATAGTTGATTGTATCAAAAGCATTAACACAAATTTCTTTTTTGGCAGATTTTGTCCTAGACCTGTCTTGAAATCAGAATAAAGGTGTTTAAGGGCATTTGTGCTCGTGTATGATGGATAATTTATTTGATTGCTTGATGGAATCTTGTGTCTAGTTTTGGCACAATGTATTTACACTTGAAACTTGTCATTTAAACATCTACATCAACCATACACAGATGGAGTAAAAAGGCATAATAGCTTGATCATCTACATCAACCATACACAGATGGAGTAAAAAGGCATAATAGCTTGATCATTCAATAAAGCATATTCAACCAATCAAGTTGTCAACCACATCAATGTTCAATGACAAATCAACATCAACATTAATTCCAATTTGCATTAAGTTAAATTGCATTGTAATTATTGGGTGCATTCTTGGTTGAATCCAACATCCTTCAATTTCCGAGTCTAAACTGTTTGGTCTTATTGTCAAAGGGTGGATTTGTAAGAAGCGCTCCTTTTTGTCGAGTCAATCACAGAACTACATGCATAAGGAGGCCTCATTCAATGTTTTTAAATTTCTTGAACTCAAGAATCATTAATCAGTGAACACTCTAAAACTCATTGTTGAGCACAACACAATCATAATGAATAGAGAAGATTGCTCCCGAGTTATCCCACTCCATATACATTGTGTAAAAAACTAGAGAGGGAAGTTGTGGAACTATCCATCAAAGGTGAAGTAAATGGGACTCCCTGTAATTTGAATTAATAAGAAACAAGTTTTTGAAAAATCACAATAGATTAGCTTCAAAGTGCTTATTATCCTTGGGAATTTATTATGAATTTGGATTTTTTTTTTATCATTGGGAATTTATTATGAATTTGGAATTTGTATAAGGGGTATTTTTTATCAACTGAACTAGAACTAGAACTAACTTTTATTGAGTAGAAAATTTTTTGTTGCGCTCCTAGATGTAAATATTTGGGATTTGTATTAGAGATATTTTTCATCAATTGAACTATCTTTTATTCAGTAGAAAATTGTTTGTGTGCTCCTAGATGCAAATAGTTGATTGTATCAAAAGCATTAACAAAAATTTCTGTTTTGGTAGATTTTTTCCTAGACCTAGCTTGAAATCGGAATAAAGGCATTTAAGGGCATTTATGCTCGTGTATGATGCATGATTTATTTGATTGCTTGATGGGATCTTGTGTCTAGTTTTGGCACAATGTATTTACACTTGAAACTTGTTATTTAAACACCTACATCAACCATACACAGATGGAGTAAAAAGGCATAATAGCTTGATCATTCAATAAAGCATATTCAACCAATCAAGTTGTCAACCACATCAATGTTCAATGACAAATCAACATCAACATTAATTCCAAATTGCATTAAGTTAAATTGCATTGTAATTATTAGGTGCATTCTCGGTTGAATCCAACACCCTTCAATTTCTGAGTCTAAATTGTTTGGTCATATTGTCAAAGGGTGTATTTGTAAGAAGCCCTCCTTTTTGTCGAGTCAATCACAAAACTACATGCATAAGGAGGCCTCATTCAATGTTTTTAAATTTCTTGAACTCAAGAATCATTAATCAGTTAACACTCTAAAACTCATTGTTGAGCACAACACAATCATAATCAACATAGAAACTCTTCAATTTGTTTTAACTTGTTTGCAAGTTTCACAAGTCAAAGTTGAACTTTTTCAAACTAAGTCATAGCTTTAGCATAACGAAATGCAACTCGAGAATCAACAACTTTTACAACATTTTGAACTAGTCTCTGTTCAAAGCAATCCTTTATTCAAATTTGATGTCCATCAATTTCAAATCTCATATTCCAATCAATTGTCAACATAGTGATGAAACTACATATGAAGATTCAAATGACATTGAAGTTACACATGAACCAAAATTCCACGAGTCCACTTACAAAACCTTTCAATGGTGCAACAACATACTGTGAATCAACTTCAATAGATACAAAAGTATCTTTCCAAACCTATAATTAGACCTTGGGAAGAAATCCACAACAAAAAACACAAAACATGCTCAAATATGATAAGGAAATTACCTTTGTTATTTCTTAATGTTACAGACCAATCCACTTCTACAATGCATGATTCCTTAAAGTAAATCCCATTTCACTTGTTTCAATTCAAGAAAAAAATGCTAAATGTTAGCGTTGTCATCGAGATGGTCACATGGAGAATCAATGTTTTGATCTCCATCCTTGTCTTCATTGTGTGAAGACAAATCATCATTCAAATAAATGTGAAAAAAGGAAGAAACTTAAAATGAAAACAATGCATTGTGGTTGGATAAGTTGTTAGGGATGAAATCAACAAGTCAAGAAGTTACATAAGTCTCACCATTGAGTTCATACATATGTAAATATGTATTTGCATAAAGAAGCTACAAAAGTAAATAAATTTCAAACGATTGTTATAGATGATTATTTTGGGTATGGTTGAGGCCCATTATAAAAATTGAAAATTGAAGTACATCGATAAAATGGTACTCTCCTACATCTCAAGGAGGGGAGTACATTGATGAGATGAACATGGTTAATCGTCAACCAAAACCATAAAATACATGTATCTAGTGAAAATGGTTAGTACATGACCAAAACCACCACATTAATCAAGTCAAAAAGGTTAGTGGTCAACCAAAAAACACCAGATATTGTGATGAACTATTGAAGAATAGAAAAATCCAAAATCTCAAGCTTGGATCTCTTCCATATTCTTCTCAACCAAAAACCACCATATACAGTGATGAACCATTGAAGAACAAAGGAATATAAAATCTCAAGCTTAGATCTCTTCCACATTCTTCTCACCTTGCACCTAATAGGGGAAGATATCAATGATGATACTCAATGTTCAAGTTGTGAAATCCTATCAATCACAAAAATCAATCAACATTTGAGAATTCCATCATAGTAATTGGTCTCCTCAACTATTAATTGTGATATTGATCGACACCTAATATGTCTAAATTCAAAGAGAGCTTTGGTGATCCTATTTGTTCACTAATAACAAAATGATGATCCTATTTATTCACCAAATAGTAGAAGACGTTTATTTCTTCTAGCCAAATTACTTGAAAAATGATCAGGTAATCAAAGAATATTTAGACATGGCAGTTGTTTACTTCCATAAATGCTACTCTCTTTCAAAGTTCATTTAGCATCTAGATTTCGTAGTTTTCCAGGCATGTCTTCATTGAAGCTCAGTTCAAAATTTTCATATTGAAACAAAAGATGGTACTAGTTTATGCACTAGTTCATGTTGTCTTACTAGTATAATTTGGACTTGTGATTGAGGGAAGGAATATTACACTGTGAATCCCTAGACAACCACAAAGTCCGAGACCACCTTCTTATGAGTTGTCATCTTGACCTACTGATGAGGTGTTGTCATTATTCACTAATGAGTTTCTAGAGAGATTTAGACCTAGAGGTGGTCAATTACATGTACTATAAATTGACATCATGAGATGGATAAATAAGTTGAAGACAGATTAAAGCCTCTTCTTCCAAGTTCCTGTTTTGTTTGCTCTATTTCTTAGCAATTGTAAATAGGTTTATCAATTGGTTACTTAGATTACTTAGTTTTAAAACTTTATGTTGTTCATATTTTTTTTTTGTCTAATTAATTTATTGATAAAATTTAGAGTTGATTTGCTTCCCATTTAATTATGTTGATGTGTATGCCATGTTTTGTCTAAGTGTTGTCAATTGATTATGTTACATAACTCAATCAATTCAAAATAGCTAAATCCTACCCAATCAAAGGGGGTCAATACCTTATGGAACAACTTATATATGAAGTATTTATAATGTGTCCATAACATTTCAATAGTAACAAATGGATATTTTCCTTGAATTAGAGGAAGGAATAAGAAGAAATGATCCAACCTTGGATAAGTTTCTAAAGTGATTTCCTTTCCTTCCATTTGGTTTCCTTGAGTAGTAGTAAGAGAAACACCAATCACTCTAAGGGATTCACTTCTTTCTTGTGCACAAGAAAGCATCCAAAATCTTACATGTTCCTTGAAAAGATATATATACATGAACCATTCCAAAATCAAATGATAAATAAATAACAACAAGATACATTCATTTGGGCAATGATTTTGGTGGAAAGGAAAACAACAAGATTGGTGTTAAATCAAGGAGAGTATAACTACAATAATATCCTTATACATGACTTCTAATCATCTCGATCAATTGGTGTAAAGGAAAACCATAAGATTGTTATTAAATCATGGAGAGTATGAGTAAAATAATATCCATATCCATGACTGCTAGTAATCTCCAAACCAAGCTCCTTAACCAGTTTGTTCCTATTTGGAAGATATCTTCCTTAGTTTAAAGCAATGACAAGCCTAAATCCTTCTTTCCTCCAGACTTAATATAAAGGAAATGAGGATATCTAAGAGTCCATAGCTAGTACACTCAAAAGATAGCAATGGACCAACTAATAACATAACTTTGCAAAATATGGAGATGGATAAAATTGAGAAAAGTCACTTCTTTTATAGGCCATTAGAGAGGAAACAAAGCATGATACTTTGTAATTTCTCACATATTCATTATAGGCCATGAACATGTGTCAATTCAGTTTTCTTTGAATCACCACTTCATCCATTTCCATTGTTGATATTTTTGGCATGTGTTCTCATGTAGCCACTAGCGTTTTTCTCAGGTTTTTTAAAGAACACAACTTTCATGGACACACTTGATGAGGTCCACTAGTATTAATGGATTGCCTACAATCATAATTTTTCTTATATTTTGTATCGGAATGTTCCATCTATGCCACTGATGTTTCATTTTGGGGTACAAAATTTGGCAAATGGCTTAATATTGGGCATGTTTATGGTTTTTTTTTTTTTTTAATTATGGTTTCATCGTGTGATAAATAAAGCCACAAATAACAATGGTCATGGCATGAATTTAAAAAATGCATGAATTCATTAAGCATTTTAAAATGGGGTGTGTTGGTTGCATTAATTCCATTAATGCACTCCTAGAAAAATCAACCATAAATATTGTTTTATATAAAATTGAGGTAGGTATTTTTGTGGGCTTTTAAGACTCGAGGTTCATATATAAAAAGGTTTTAACTTGATAAGTAATCACATCTTAACATGGAATAAGGGATAGAGTAAATTCATTACAAAGGCCTAGAGGTGACAATTAAGCTTGAGGTTCACATAAATAAGTTTCTACTGGATAACTAATAACTTCTTAACACGGGATAAGGGATAGAGTAGATTAATAAGACATATAGGTGATATCATGTTAGTTTTGGTGATTAGGAGTCTTTAAATTACCTCCATGTGATCCTAATAGTTTACCAAGTACACTTTTAAAATGTTAGTGAAACAAATCTTTGCATTGGAGAGAGGGAAACTCAAACATCTATTGAGGGAATTAACGTAATGATGAGTTCCATACTCTATGTGGTGACACATGTTAAGGCCATTGAGCATAAAGAGTTATATAAAAGATAATGTCCAACTAACCAATAGAATACATATAATACAAAATTGGAGGCCTACATTTACCTTTAATAGCTTTATTGTAACTTAATCAACATTCAAACATTACAAATACGTAGTCATGCAAATCAACTATTGAATTGAAACTAAACAATTGATCTTCTATCATTATCTAACATAAATATGTAACACTATCTTCCATATATTTATTTTAATATGTGGGAGGTATTATGAGTAGGGTCTTACCCTTATTACATTTTTAATAGAGAATAGTATATGACTCAAAATAAAGGTGGATAATGTTATTTTTATATGTGATAAATTAAGGTGACATACCTTCTTGTTACATTTTTTTAGTACATGTTGTCTATGATATTTTTTCAATTTCACTGCTCTCTCTCAACGTACCTGCATATATGTTTTTTTATTGTTTTTTAATAGCATCATGTCTTCATATCATAGCAATGTCATCATGCTAAATAGTATTGGAGGTTCAAGTTTTAAAATTGAATTCCAAATGCATGCCATGAAGCATATCATCCCTTTCTCTATAAAAACCTTTGGATTGTTGCTTTGAACTAAAATAATGCCTATTTGAGGTGGTTCTCCCCACAAGGTATGATGCCCATTTCAGTAAATTTCATGTCACTATACTAATTATGGGACCACGAGAAAAAGTGCTCTTTATATTCATAAGGATATAAAATTTTACAAAACCGCTCAGCCAGTCGATAGTATTCTTAGAGTCTCCAAGGAGTAACAGAATGTCGGTGTGATAGCTAGCCAGAACTAGTGATGCCCAAGCCCCTAAAAGTTCAGCCTTCGTGTTAGATCCCTGACCGGAATTCAAAGTCCAGCGGATACAAGTGTGGGGGTTTAGAGCAATTTTCCCCCCAGCTCCACAAAGTGTACCTCCTTGTTGAGAGGCCCCGTCGAACCAAGCCACCGCCCTATCGATAGGAATGGAAAATGATTGCCGGGGAGATGGCTTAGCCTTCAAGTACTTGTCGGATTTGTTCGCCTCAGCCAACAAGAGGGTTGACACGGAATGGATAGATGGCATCTTCTCATTAAAAATCGTTGCATTTCTAGTCTTCCAGACTTGCGAGCACAGGTGGATCGCAAGCAATGAGAGCGCGTTGTTGTTTGAGCACCATTTTTGGAAGCATTTAGAATTAGAGTTACCGAATCTGAATTTTGGATGGATAAAATATTAATTAGAAACTATAATAGAATATGTCACTATGAAAACTCAATCAATCAATATTACTCCAAAACCACCAATAATAATAATACTTGAATATTTTTTTAATTTTAGTGTAAGTAAAATAAATTAAAAATACATAAATAAATAAAAATAAAAATTGTGATTTTTAAATGATAACATCCTAACTTCAAAATCTCCTTAAATTCAAAATGCACTAAATTCTCTCATTTTTGAAGAGGAAAATGGCTAGAATTGATTTACAACTTCTTAGCTCTTTTAAAGATTTTTCTCGAGAAATTATATTTTTTTATCATGGCTCAATTTAATATTATTATTCTTTTATAAAATAATAAGATTTAACTAATGAGTGTTAATCCTATTAGGTTTCCACTTCCTCCTTAGCTTTGAAGCTGGCAACATCATAACTTTTGAGCTAGGTGGTGAGAATGTGGCAACATCATAACTTTTGAGCTAGGGGGTGAGAATGTGGCAACATCATACAGATAATTATTAGAGAGAATAGTAATGGTGTGGCCATCAATGTGGAAAGGAGGAATTTTATGGACATTGCAATGGAAGTATTATTAGAGACAATATTAAAGATGTGGTTACCAATGGATAGAAAGGATTTTCTAAATGAGTTGAAGATCGTTTAATTAAACAAGATTGGTGTCAATGGGGTTTTGGTTGGTTGGTTAGTTGGTAAGTGATGTTGATGTTTAAATTATTGAAAACACATTTATCTTTAGTGGATCAAGTTTTCATTGAAATTAGCTATATGTAATTGAGGTCAAGTAACAAGTGTAATACTCTATAGATTCCTTCATAGTAAAGTGCAGTCCAACAAATTTGATAGAGTATATCCTCATTATGATAACTTAACCAAAAATCTCTTTTATATATTTCATTGTATCAAAATCATACATCTATTCAAATAAAAAAAAAAAATTAAAGAATAAAAAAAATAAAAAAATAATTTGCCATTAAAAAAAACATAAAAAAAAATCCAAAAGTTAAAAAGTAATAATTAAAATAAACAAGCTAATGCAAATAGATGAAGATAGTTCATAAGAATACTAAAAAAATTAAAGTAGGCAAACTTATATAAATATTAACAAAAAAAAGTAATAATTAAAATAAACAAGATAATACAAATAAATGAAGATAGTTCATAAGAATACTAAAAAAATTAAAGTAGGCAAACTAATATAAATATTAACAAATGAAATATTTCTATCTATAACAAATGAAGCTAAATGAAATATTAATAAATTAAATATCTCTATTTATAACAAATGATAACAAATGAGATTAAATGAAATAACAATAATAACTATTCAATAGAGATATGCTAAATGAAATAACAATAACAGAGAATAACAACAACTATCCAATAGAAATATGCTAAATGAAATAATAATAATAGCTAATAACAATTCAGTGAGGATAAGAGGATAAGCTAATAATTCAGTAAGGATAAGCTAAATGAAATAACAATCATAAATGAACTAAATAATATAGAGATGCAAATATTAAAAGATATAAATGTATTTATATGTAACAAATAATACCAAATGAAATAGCAATTATTCAATGGGACACATAAAATGGAGGAAAGAAACACAAAGAAGCTAAACTAAGAGCATAGAGCATGGAAAGAAATGAAATGGAGAGGGAAATAAAATAGAGGAAAGAGGATGGAAAGAAATGAAAGAAAATGGAGGAAATAAATACAAATGAAGCTAAACAAAGAGGATAAAGGATGGGAAGAAATTAAATGAAATGGAGAGGGAAATAAAATAGAGGAAAGAGAATGGAATGAAATGAAATGGATCAAAAAATAAACTATAAAAGGATTGAGGATAGGAAAAAAAAATGAAATGAAGAGGGAAATAAAATAGAGAAAAGAAAGTAAAAGAATAATATTCAAAGAGGATAGAAAGAAATGAAATGAAATGGAGAGGAAAATAACTAAGAGGATTGAGGATAGAAAGAAAAAAAAAGAAAAGAAAAGAAATGAAGAGGGAAATAAAATATAGAGGAAAGAGAATGGGAAGAAAATAAATAGAATATAAAGAAAAATAAAATAGAAGAAACAATGTAAAAGAATGATTGAAAAAGAGGATAGTAAAAGAATGATGGACACATAGGATAGAAAGAAATGAGAAAATGAGAATAGTAAAAGAATGATTGACCAAGAAGATGGGAAGAAATGAAAGAAAATAAAAGAATGATTTAGAAAGAAATGAAAGTAAGTAAAAGAATGATTGACAAAGAAGATAGGAAGAAATGAGAAATATTATGTTTATTAGGGAAAATGAATTAAAGGAATAAAATGAAAAAAAAAATAAAAAAAATCTAGACGAAGAAAAGAAATAAAAAGGGCTTCGAATTCTGTTGCAAACAGTCGGACATAATTTAGTATGAGCTAGACACCAAGATCCATATAGGGTGATGATACGGGTGAAGTTGAGATTTTATGGGAATATGTAATCCTTTTAGTTGGTCCATATTATTATTGGAAACCACTTGTATGTTGCAGTTTTAGGTTCAGAAGTGATCTTGTATGCTGCAGGTTTAAGTTCAGGGTGTACAAAAGTGAAATTAACATTTGGCAAGCATGTTTTATAAGGCCAGGGTTTTAGTTGTTTTAAACAATATTTAAATATTTATACTCTATTATTACAAGCTTTTTTCAGCCCAAAAATCAATCTTTAAAGGTTTTGAATCATGATAAAAATACTTGGTAGGAGTTATTCAAATCTTTATAGTTTATAATTTGATAAAAGTTGAATAATGTTTTTGAATCATGATAATAATTTGATAAAAGTTATGCTGCAGGTTTAAGTTCAGGTTTATAATGCCAGGGTTTTAGTTGTTTTAAACAACTATTTAAATATTTATACTCCATTATTACAAGCTTTTTTCAGCCCAAAAATCTTTATAGTTTTTGAATCATGATAAAAATACTTGGTAGGAGATATTAAAATCTTTATTGTTTATAATTTGATAAAAACTAAATAATGTTTTTGAATAATAATAATAATTTGATAAAAGCTGAATAATAGTTGGTAGGAGTTATTCAAATCCTTATAGTTTATAATTTGATAAAAGATAAATAATGTTTTTGAATCATGATAAAAATAGTTGGTAGGAGTTTATTCGTTTGTTGTCTGTTGGCGATTTAAGAGTCAATCCCTTCAAACATGCTTTACTAGTTTCTACTTTCATAGTAGTTTAAACATAATTGGCAAAGTGGTGTATCCTTCTAAACCATCTTCATAATAGTTACAGTTCCATTTGCTCATATACGCTCAACTTCACAGGGTACAATCATAACTAAGCTTGGCTTTCAATTTTATGTTGCAGTGCATATTTAATACTTATAATAGTTTACTTACAAGATACAAGCATATCATAGAAAATTTACTTACAAGATACAAGCATATCATAGACAATTTACTTATAAGATACAAGCATCATATCATAGTTAGCTCTTCACTGCACATAAATACAAGTCTTCATAATACAGTTCCGTTTGCTCATATAAGCTCAACTTCACAGGGTATAATCATAACTAAGCTTGGCTTTCAATTTTATGTTACAGTGCATATTTAATACTTATCATAGTTTACTTACGAGATACAGGCATATCATAGACAATTTACTTACAAGATACAAGCATCTCATTGTTAGCTCTACAATGCACATAAATACAAGTCATTCTTACCACCACTTGATGTCTCCACTCTATGGTGTAGTTTTTAGATGTCTCCACTTTTATTTATATCTCAAACACATCAAATTTCTTCAAAAATTAAAACTATATCTAATTTTTATATCTCAAACACATCAAATTTCTTCAAAAATTAAAACTATATCTAATTTGTTCTTCAGACTCCTTGCCAACTTGTGTTTGTTATCCATCCATTATCTATCTACAATTTCAATATTCTTATTTTTTTGTGTTTGTTATGCATGTATATATCTATTTGCAATTTCAATATTCTTGTTTTTCAGCCTGCTGCATATCAACGTTATGCATATAATGGGATCTACGGGATGGAGTAAAATGTTGCATAAGGTTGGTACAATAAATTCGGCAGCTTACCTGTCATTTACCTCAGGATGTTTCTACTTGCTATATATAAACAGTCGATTCTCATGTTTTGAAGTTCCAAAACAACATCCTGAATACAAGTCTTTATATTAAAATCGCCATGCTTTATTGAGTGTTTTTTCCCTGCCATACTTGATGTATACATAACATTCGATATCATATGCATCTCATCTTCGACTTCTCCTTGCTTGCAAGATTAGATGCTCTTCTCCTTTAAAACTAATAACCAATGGCAATTTTAGCATGGAATTGCAAGCCTCCTGCACTACATTATGGGAATCCAGTTGTGTGTTACCTGCATTGGAAACTCGATTTTTTTCTTTTATGCACTTGGTGATAGCTTCCATTTTATTGTTTAACGATCCATATAAACTACTTGCAAACACGTGTGTTTGATAGCTGTTGTCAAACAGCTACCTTAGTTCTTTTAAGAGAATGTGAAATCCTGTAGGATCTAAGATTCCTAATAATCAAACCATTAACAAAAACAATAACATAGGGATCGTTTAAAACTGGTATGAATGATAGAATGAGCAAACTGGATTATGATAGAACAGAATTGATAGATTTAAAATAGAATATAATAACACTAGGAAAACAATGTTGTGGATTAAGAACTGAATAGATGAATTCATGATCATAGAAATCAATTAGAATATGTTTAACTGTTAGGTTAGTCATTAAAAAAATCTTTCACAGTTAAAAGTGCTCATGCCTATTTATTTCAATCCATCTTAACCCTAGATTTATTAAACACCTAACCTAAAGAAATAAAAACACTGGAAGTGAAAGCTTCAAACATTTACCAACTGTAAGAATTAAGAACAGACGAGATGAATTCGTGATCATAGAAATCACTAAACACCTAACCTAAAGAAATAAAAACACTGGAGGTGAAAGCTTCAATCTTTTACAACTGTTAGAATTATGAACAGAAGGGATGAATTCGTTATCATAGAAATCACTTGGAATATGTATAAATATGTTTTAACTGTTACGTTATATTGTAACGATTCATAAAGAAAATCTCTTACACTTGCAGTGATCATGCCTGTATATGTCAATCCATCTTAACCCTAGATTTATTAAACACCTAGAAACATAAAAACGCTGCAGATGAAAAATTCAATCTTTTTATAACCTGGGATGCTATTGCACCTTGTCTTGATAGAGATGTCTGTCTTTTTATTAAAATTCAGATAATTGAAAGAAAAAGTAGGTCTGTTTTTGTAGTGCAGACACATGGGTTCTCGTCTACCCAGAGACGTAGAGTACCTAGCTTCTCTGGGTGCTATTATTGGAATACAACACAAACAGGAATGAGGAATACATCTGCAGAGTGCATAAATGCAGTCACGCTAAGGAGGCTCTGCCCATTATCTAGACTGAATCTTAGATTAGGGTTTTACCAGCGAAAATTGGAAGAATTGTAACTACAAAAGAGCAGTTTCCAGTTTTAACGGTAATCTATGAATATTCGACCTATAGTATTTATCCTTCTGTGACCACGCGATCGATTCCTACGCTGCGCAGTTTGATTCTAGGAACAAGTCCTGTTCAAAACATTCTAAAAGTGCAAAAAAGTAGTATTGTAATGTCCATTTTCGGACGAATAAAGAAGAAAACGATCTGTTCTTTCCAAGAAGTTCAAATTATTCATGGGTAAATATAAGAAACAATTCCTGATTCGCCGATAGGCTTACTTTACTCATTGAAATATCATACATCAACACTTGGGCTAGGAAAGAAATGATCACAGTTGTATTGAAACATCATACATCAGCACTTGGGCTAGGAATGAAATGATCACAGTTGTATTGAAACATCATACATCAACAGATCTAATTGCTGCAATCATCGTCGTCCAGAGTGAAAGAACGGCACAGATTTCTGGCGCTTCACTTGATCTGCTTAAGAATTGAAAAAACAAATCTGCCCTTGCGCTTTTAGACTACTAATTACATGGTAATAGTCTAAAAAACGATTAATTACATGTCAATCTGTTTCATCTTTGATTTCTGGAGAAACCTCCCCCCACATTTTCTTTTCATTCTAGCTTCAATTTCTCCTCCAAAACACAAACTGGACTTTATGCCAGGATTGCAGAGGCCTTTCTCGCTGGTGAAGCCTCTTCCAGAAATGTGTCTGGATATTGTGCTAGTCTATATCTAAATATATAGCACTAGTACAACTACTAGTCTGTTGTATACATGTAAAGTTATCTTTATCGTCATTAAAAACATAGATTTGCCTAAAGATTGCTTTCTCTTCACAAGATAACAGAATTGGGAAGAGGAAAGGGGTATATCTTACCTTGAGTACGCTAAATTTGAAGAGAATTGAAGAAAATCAAACATGGGTAATGGTATAAAGAAATTATGAAGCCCAGGATGGATAGCGCCACTTGAGATACGGGCGTGTCTTGCAGCGGGCGCTATCCCTCCTGAGCTTTATAATTCCATCATGCCGCAAAATAGCTCCCTGCTGCAAATCAAGCCAATTTCTGTCCCTTATCTGAAACGGAAACCGTGATTGAAAACATGAAAAATAAAGCCATAAACTACATCAAACAGGCACCAATAACTCAATATAAAAGTGCGAACCCATGATATCGCAGGTGCATTCTTCCCAAAAAAACAAGATAAGGAAAACCGTCCAACCCAAAAGAAAACAAAAAAATGTATTCGAGGGACCTACCCTTCTATTCACATACCGATGCGGGGCAAAACAATGTTCCGATCCAACATCACACGGCTGGTTCGCCATGGAAGCTAAGCAAGAAGCTAAGATAATCCTCTACCAAAACGAAGCCTCCACAGCCGAATACTTATAAGCCTCAAGGGCTCCCATACTGTAGCCAGGAAAGGTCAGAAGAGATTCCTCCCGCCCCGTGAACAGTCGACCCCACGTTACTACTATTCTCTCCATTGAGGTCACGCAACGATATTGCAGCTGGGCGTACTAAAAAACCAACTACCCCTCGCTGAGACGGAATGCACGAGAATCCAAAAACGGTCAAAAGACAGGCCATGGTGGACTCCACCATCCCCTCCATTCAGACCTCTGGAAGCAGCCGTATGTCTAATCATAAAAACCGGGTCGACGAGACTCGACCCTAAGCCCTCTGGTCTCCGTCGTCATCCAATTCCATGCCCCCGGCCGGGCGAAGGAAGATCTCATTGAATACGTGAGGGGTACAAAAGCAGCTTTTACTTCTTCGCGTGAAAAAGCCTTGAGATCCGGTGAAGGAAGTGACTAGTCGAAAACGACTCCATACCATGGCCCTCCCTCGCCAAATCTTCCTCTACACTGTTGCATTCGTGCACAGATTGCCTTTGTCTTTGCCGTATGCCGGACATGCAAAGAGTCCGGCCATTTTCGCTATAAATAGTCAGCCCAAACCAAACCTATGCCTGTAAACCCTGCACCTAGAATCAAAATAACTCTGCTGAGTTTCCCTATATGCCACCCTTTTCCCAGTCTCACCCCGCCAACCTGTATTTGCTCTCATATCAAAACCTGCATTATTTCTCAAATAAACCACAACCCAACTCTATCTATATTGAATCATCTTGGAAAAAACTAAAAGATAAAAGACGAGATCCCCAGTTAGTTACCTATCCAGTCACAACTGAAAACCGACATACCACCCACATCATGTTTCTTTTTCAAAATTCAAACCCCTCTACGAGATTCGATCCATCACCGTCACTGTCGCCGTCCTCTCTTTCTCTGTAAACTAGGGCTTATAACCTAGGGTTTAACGGGGCTTGCCGACACAGGAGTCATGTCACGAGCCTGCATCTTGCGCCTGCACTGTCGGTCGTGCGATTGTATGGCGACCGACGGCCACCGTCTTCTGAACCGTCCCGTCTCTCGCAATTCAAAAAATATAATATATTTGGCATTCACGACGTTCAACAAAAATATATTTCACAAAAAAAAATCTGTTGGGATGCGAAAACCGAGTACCTACGCAGGGGCCGTGACAGTTTTTATTTATTGGGGAAGCGAGTCTTCCACTCAAAGATCCCAAAGCCTTACGTGCCTTTGGCGTACTTCGGAAAATAAATTTTAATAATAAATCTTTTAAGAAAACATGTGAAAGGGCAACTGTGCTTACCGTGAATGAAGATGGAGAGTATTATATTTATTTTAATATAAAAAATTAATAAAACATGTGAAAGGACCACTGTTTCATAGGTTGATGAAAGTTAGGGATAGACTATTTTAATTGAATATAATTTTTTAAGAAAACATGTGAAGGGTATTAGGTATTTTAATAAAATAAAAATGTTTAACACAACATGTGAAAAGGGGTACGGATGAAAGATGGAGAAGATGTACATATTTTCATAAATTTATGAAAAGGATATAAAATGTTTATATATTTTTAAAAACTGTGAAAGGGATATAATGGGTATTGTATAAGTTGTAAGTCTAGATGGCTTGATATTTTTTTCAAATTCAGCAATTTTCATTTGGTTAGAATCACATATTTTTGTTGCTCAAATCATAATTTTGGTTATATGAATTAATTCAAATCTTATACTTATACTTGTAGTTTGTGGTGTGTGGTTATATGAATTGATGCAAATCTTCTAATTGTAGTTTGTGGTGTGTAAAATAGTAGTTTGTAATTGGTGTCATATTCATTCAATAATTTTTTTGAAATTCTTATAAAAAATATGGTTGAAAAGAGGGGAAAGATGAATATTATTTATATTACGTTTGTATTATTGACTACCTTAATGTAAAATGGTCACATTCTATGCTCGAAATTTAGTGAGAAATTGTTGGATCTGTAGATTTGAGTGGTTAAGTCTCTATAATCCAAGTGCCTCATGGGATTTTTAGCACGCTAAATCCATTTCTGCATTCTAAAATACAATTTAAACAACATAAAATTCAGATTTTTCCCAAATGTGTATCGTCAGATTCTGGCGAAAAAATACCAAAACGTAGAATATTTAGCCAACGCCATTAAAAATTACAATGTGAGTTAATGTGAATGATAGGATATGAGATTTTATAACACCATTATCTTCTCATTGTCTCATTAATATAAGGATCATGATATGTTGGGACTTATATATGTTGTAATGGAGTAACATCCCTCACAAGCAATGTGTGTTGGCACAAGTAGGAGAGGAGATTTTATAATTGTAAAAGTTAGTTAAGGATGCCACTAAAAAGGTGTAAGTGATTATTGAATGGGATTTTCAAGTTGGTAAAAATGGGATGTTGTTATTATCCCTTGATAAAGTTTGATTCTTTTAAGTGACATGTTGGTCTATTGATCCAGGTGGATATCGGTGGCCACCCACCTTTTCCGACTGGCTCAAAACAATTTTTTGGCAATTTACTATTTTTAGCAGGTTTTGACTTCCGGGGCCTAAATGAAGGTTTTTCGAGATCGAGGTTCTCAATGATAGCCAAAGGCATGATT
>CBVK0103906771.1:0-17453 GCA_900067695.1 Picea abies | reverse complement strand
TTCCATGCTTTCTACTCCTATTTATACTATTTCAATCTTCTAGAGAACATTCTAGAGGAGGATCTTTCTAGAAGCATAACCTTTTATTAAGTATAATTACGTTATACATGTTCACATTATTACATAGGCCTTATTTACTAATGCCAACCTTTATTACATAGAAAAACATATTTTTCTATCTACTTGAGGGGTTAGGGAGGTTATGACTCTAATATTGGCATGCGCTGAATATTGGTACTAATGCGATGCGAAACTTGTGGTGCATATAGACATGAAAATGAAAAACTTGTGGTAGTAGCACATGTGGTCTTGCCAAAAACTTTGTTCCGTCAGGCCCCCAACACTATTAGATGACTCATCCTTGAGCCAACAAACCTCATTATCGTGTGACAAAGGTGACATATTGTACCTTCGGCATGAGCGGGTGATGAATATTGGAACTCTGAGTCAATTTGATCAAATGATTGTAGTAGTTCCTTCATGTCTCAGAAAAACCTTTTGTTATTTGTTGGTGTGGTGGACCCAGGAGTAGGATTGATCTACGCACCCAAATCGATCACTGAGGCCACCTTTTCCTATGCTTCCGTGAGTGCATAATAGTGTTGCTTGACCCATTCTTGTGCTTCCAACACGATGACAAACAACGTTTGCTACTTAGTCTGGGTAGATTTGATTTGTCGATGGAGGCTGAATATTTTTGTCATGACCTCCTTGTGTGCTATAGGTGGGAGGGAGGCAAGCGATTATTTATTTCCATTGATCTACGCCTCCTATGCGCATATGCGGTCCTTAGTGGTACTTATTTTATGGTTGTTCTTTAGGTGACGTTGATGCAATGATGGAAAGTCACTCAAGCATTTTCAAATCTTACTAGGCTAAAGTAAGATAGGTGGGAATGTTACCCTGGGTTTATAGCCTTGGAAAAATATCAATACCCGATGCTATTTTATAATTGTGTTTCAACTTAAAGAAAATGTAAACATTTATATGTAAATGATTACAAGAATTAAAATGAATGAAGTAAAGAACATAATAATCTGAAAATAAGAAATACACAAGTCTCAATTGAGAAAAACCAGATTTTTATTAATAAAAACTTTTCTGAGTTACAACAAGAATGCCTCTTTTGAAACCCCTGCGAGGGTGAGGACCAAGATCAAACTTAGAATTCTAAGATGGAATTGAACATCATATATAGAAAAATAGTGTCTGAAAGAAAATGACCAAGAGTGTATACACTGGATCAATCAAGTCACAAGCCCACCAAGTTTTGACTATTCAAAATAATCCTAATCAGACTTGAAACTTAATGAAGAAATTCTAATAAAACTACACAAAATATCAAGGGAATTGAATGACCTTCTGAAACATGTAAAATATAAATGCTTCCTAGTCCTTTCTTCTGTTCCACCTTTAGAAAGATCCTTCTATCAACAAGAGGATGAAGCCTTTTTAAGAAACTCAGAAAATGAGAAGATGTAATTTAGAAATCTCAATATGGAACAATATCAAACCTTATAAGAATTGTTTCTCTCTAATTATTCATGCCATCTTTTTCCTTTGGTTCTTCATTTTATTCTCTAAAAGGTAGTTCCTCAATTAGTTGAACTACTTTAAGTTTACTAAAGTTAAATAAATTTAGTTAATAAATAGGACAATAACTTTATTGATAAGGATAATTAATAAATAATAACTAACTAGGTGGGGTCCCCCTCTATATGCACACATTATTTCAAAAATAATAAAAAGCAATAATAAATAGATTTTCCTTGTTGCTCCATCATAAATTCAATCAAATATAAAATACATGAACATCATATAACATGCCAAAACATGCACCTCAAATACTATGGCATAAAACACATGTGTCTCCCATAAAATAACATGATATTTTAAATGTTTCAAAAATAAATATCATGATGTTTCCATATGTACTCCTAAAAAAGGTGTCAGTCAAAATCTTTCTAAACATAATTAAAACAATTTAGGAAACTTCTTCATGAAAAAATCATCTTTTTCCTGAATAAAGTCCTCATATTGGGACTTCTTCTCTTCCAATTGAGCAATTTCAGGATGCTCTTCATGTAAACTTCTCTTCCCACTTCTTACTGATTTAATATTTGAATAAGCAGAGGAAGAGGATTTGGCCATGTTGGTTGAAGTAACATGTTGCTTACCTTTGTCAATTTGAGAGAAATGTGGTGTGGTTTTATGATCCTTTGGAGGAGGAGGAGGAGGAGGAGGAGGAGGCATGGGCTCATGCATAGTAGTTGCGTGGACATATATCACTGGATGAACTGTAGGAAAAAAAATAGACGCAATAGTAATAATAGTATGAATTGGTGGAGGAGGGGTAGGCATAGGCCATTGATTTGCGCTTAAATAAGGATTAACAGATAAGTTACCACATCCATAAACATGAGGCTGTGCAGGAGATTTTCAGATATTTACAATACCAGGGTTAGGTTGTAAGATAACATTAGGGTCTACTTGGGGTTGTGGAAAGGATTGCTGATCGCCAAGGTTAAGTGTCCTATTTGGATCATCTACTTGAACTCATTAGAGTCAACATCAAAATGAATATAAAAACTCGGTTTTTTGTGCCCCCCTGGCTACCAAAAGGTATTATGCCCCCGAACTCTTCTTTCTATGTTTCCCCATTTCCTCGTCTGTTGTTACCCACACTAAAGAAACTCATCTAAAACCATGATAATCCAATTAGCACAAATAAAAAACAATAATAAGATAAGACATCTAATACAATTTGTCTACTGATTAAATTGTCTTTGACATGACAAAACCATACAACACAAAAGGGAATTGAAAAGGAATCAAATGAAATAGGCACAAAAATATATCATCCATTAAACACATTCAACCAATAACACACAAGTCTCCCATTCATATATGTTTATCATAACTTTAAAATAAGTCTTCCCATATTTAGTTTTCAAAATATATATATACAAGTGTCTACCAATCATCATATCCTTTCTTATATTCTTTCTCTGTTCTTTTACCATGCTGACCACATCAAACTACATCTTTTATTGTGAAAATATTTTATTATATAGACAATATTGAAATGGAGAAAGGAAAACAATGATAGGGATTTTAGGAAATAATTTATGAAAAGTTAGATTGATGAGGGAAATCAGATCTATATAATAAGAATATGACTTCTTTTCAATGAGATTCAATTTCACCAACCACCAACCAAAACCGTCTCTATAATTTTTTAATTTTTTAACTTAAGCAGACCCAAAACAACCATTCCATAAATGTATTCAAGTCATCTCATTCAAAATTCCTATAGCAGAGTCTTGCCTTGAAAACATATGATTATGCATCTACACTATATTCTTTACATGCTATTTTAATTATATAGACATGATAAGTATGGAATAGGAAATTTTTAATGTGTGGGACGTTGGAAGAAATGTTATGTAAAGTGAAATAATAAGGATAGCGAGTCTATATAACATCTATATGTCCTTTAACATTTCTCTTTCATGTGAAAAATATATACTTTGAAACCAATATGTATAACTCATTCATATTCTTTCTTTCCAAAAATGAGCATGCTTCTTTTACAAATCCATGTCATTTTCATTTTGGGCTGAAGACAAACCAAACCATAGATTTATACCTAGAATTCAACATGTTAAAAGTCTGACAACTAGAAACCTTTTGTTTTAAACCTCAATTCTGGAAACTGTGTTAATACTATCGATCAATCAAAAGTTGTTACCCAACAATTGAAACAAAACAAGTAGTTCCATAAACTATAGATGGTCGAAACACAAAATATGAAATGAGAAGAGGAACGCTCAAGACTCTTCCCATGAAAATAACTTATAGTTTAAAATCTGGACTTGTTTCAAGCAAGTATCCATTATTTTTTTATCGCCTCTCAATTTTCATCGAAAATAATGGTTTGTTAATTGCATAAGAAACCTTCAATACTCACTTTGGCCAAACTTTCAGGATCAAACAAAATTGTATATGATCTTTGTGACCAAATTTTTCAGGCTTGTTGTATGGTTTAGTCCAAAACTAAGGTTCAAAAGCCATTAATTCTTTCACAACAATAATTCTAGGAGCAAAGCCAAACAATTTGTTTCCACAAGAAAAACAACAACAAACTAGCTATATGTGAACTTCATTCTTATAAATCGACTATTGAATCTAGTCTCCACAAGAAAAACAACAACTAACTAACTAACTAACTATATGATCTTTGTTGCCAAAACTACAAGGTATGACTCCTGGTTTAAAATGACGCCTTGAGTTTGTTACCAAAACTACAAGGTGTGATAGGTTATAACAACATAGCTCATATCTCTTTTTTTCAACTTCCAACAACACAAATGACTAAAATCCAAGGTGAATGGAGGGTGATAAAGCACGTGACTGTGGAGTAATTACCCATGTGCCATTTCCTTCAATGCATGGCCAACTGAACAATGTATCCATCCCATCCAAACAATGGGAAATACACAAGGTCAACAAACCAAAACTCTCATAGCATGTGATCCTTTCATAATATCACATCAAATAAACCTCGAGATTGCTGCTCAATGATCCAAATAAACCATGCCATAAATTATAAACCACATGCGACATGTTCCAAACTTTGCAATTGTATAAAACATGTAGCTCACAATCATATATCAATAAGTGGCATAACATATACCTCATGCCTATTTTATGTATCAAATGTATTCAATGCAAGGTATTATAACATTCGAATCAGAACCCAAGAGCTTTAACATCATATGAAACAATGAGATTCGTATATGGGTTAAGAACCATATAATTCCATTCAAGGTGTGATTTCTAATGAGTATTTGAGTCATAAAACCCAATTTTTTATAATAACCATGCAACCAAAACTTTGATCTTATATCAAATTTTAGCTCATAACACAAACCAACCTTAATCACCATCATAGCATGTAACTTGCAATATTATAGATAGAGCAATGCTGGTATGAATTAATTCCTTTATACACATGGTGTTCATAATTAGCTTTGAATATTATGAACAAGAAAGCTTCTAACATGACATTAAACCTTTGTTTGTATCCATGCAACTAAAATCTTTCAACATTAACCATACACATGACCAAGATAACCATGAACCAATGTTTGTGGAGGATAAAACTGAAAAATACTATGCTAAAGAAAATATTTTAGAGATCAATTCTTGTGCATTTTCTCTTTGGGGATCCCACATAATAGTAGTTATAATCATAGGATTCATAATAATTTGCAATATTTTTATATGGGTGATGAAAATTTGAGTCAATAGGTGGGTCCAAAGATGGAAGCTAAAGTCGACCACCCCAAAGAATCATTCTACGTGAGCTTCTCCTTGCTTATTTTTTTTTTCGGTGGCAACGATATTGTTCTTCAACTCCACTTGACTTGATGGTGGGGTTCTCTTTAGTTTCTATTGGATCTATGCATCCTAGGTTTGCAGTCGTTGGAAAACCTCCTGCACCTTGATAAGTTTTCTTGGTGCATGGAGATTAGAAGCTTCTCCATACAGATTGGGAACATATGCATATACCTCATCCACGATGCTGATTAATGAGGTGTGCGTAGCCACCTTTGCCACATGGTGTTGTTGGAATTCATTTTGTGCAACCATCTCTTGCACATGTCTCTATTGCAACTCTGAATATGACTTGATCAGTGTGTGTTTCCTATTGCTAATCTCATTCATTATTTTATCCATAAACACTGGCAGGTCCCGTGAATTTACCTACGCCAAATCTAGCTTAGCATAAGGAAAATACTAAGGCATCGAACTAGTTGATGTGTCGAAAGATTTCAGGGATAATGGATTTATCCACAGAACCCACTCCTCTATAATTTCGTGCAGTGATGTAACACCTGTGATGCTACTAATGACTTCCAGTTCCTAGGGCTTAGGGCCGAACGATGGTCTAGAAATATTCAATGCATGACATATATCACCTAATCATTGCAACAACTCCTGATGTATCAGCTGTTGCACTTCCAAGTTGGATTGCAACACATGGACCATGTTGTAGACCGATGCAGGGGAAGGTCTTGGCACCTAAACTTGAGCACCGACATCTATGTCTTGGCCCTTTGTGTGACTGGTAAAGATATGATTCCTAGAAGACTACAGGGGTGTATGAGAGTAAGATTCCTTTTCACTGGGCGTGGAGCTGGTAGGCAATGACAAACTGTATTTACGTCCTTATGAGTTGGAACCAAAGGTTGGGATTAACACAATCTGTGATTCACCTGCTTCCATTTTATATCTGGTCCTTTACATAACCCTTTGGCAACGTGCTCCCACTTCTTTTTCTTGATCTCCAAAATTTGTACGTGTTCCCTCGACTTGGGACACACAAAATTCGGCCATTGGGCGACCACATTATGAATACCCTTCTTTTTAATGAAATACAAAAGGACTTCGGAAAGTACATGTTGGTCTTTGCATGGGGAAATGAAGACATTATGAAAATTGACTTCAAACATAATGGAATCATCATACATGTCAACTAAATTGCACATGATTCATAAGACTTCAACAATCTCCTGAATCATTTGGGTGTACAACAATTAGAACAATATGTTATCGGATTTCGTGGAAAAAAATATGGAAAGTGGGTTGTATGAGGGGTTTTGGTCTTGGTTGTACAACAATGAAGAAGAATATAAGTAGAACAAATGACTTGGGTATGCAAAATTATACAATAGGGGGAATAAAAATGGAATTTAAGCGTTACATGGAATGGGACTTCATGGAGAAATTTATGAAAAGTGAAAAGATGAGGGGGTTTGGTCTTGTGTATAGTAGAAAGTAAACATAACTCTTTGGATCCCTGATGAAAGGATTGCTAAGTTGGATAAACTGTCGTGGATGTGTGTTAAGGGAGAAACCCAAGCGTAACACTGAGCATCCACGACGTGTATGGTGGAGCTCTCTCAAATGGTGGGGATAGAGAAAGGGACAAAAGAGAAGGTTGGGAAGGAAAAAACACCTGCTTCAAGTAAGGGTATCCTAATTTGTAAGCATGTGATAGTAAAAACACGGGTTTCTGGCAAACAATCAAGCAATCCTATTCATCTACAAGCCTGCTGTATCCAAAAGAAAAGATTAATCAATTTATCATAATATGCAGAACCCATTCTAAATCGTTGATCATTGTTCAAGGAAATATGACCTCTAAAAGCAAGGAGAAAATAAACATGCAATCTAAAGCGAAAGAAAAAGAGAAACGCAAAACTAAGAAAACTAAAAACCTAATTTACCTTCCCCCTTTTTTTATTATTTATGTACAAAAGGAAGGGAAAACATTCTTCGACTTAGGTAGGATGAAATTTTACATAGAGAAACACATAATCTGTTTTAGATGGATGATTAATGATTTGAAAGACGATGCATGAAGAATGTTGATCACCTTGCCAACCAAAAAATGCACGTGGCAAGGGTAATGGGCCTGTCAAGATCCAGAAAAAGTGATCACCATATTGCAGGACCTGCCAACCAACAAGATGATATTTAGGCTTGATATTGGAAATATGAGTGTGACCAATAACATTAGAATGATGGTTATAAGTTTCAATATCGAAGCCTCCTTGCAAGAATCATCCAAGAAGAGTACTTCATTGGACACAAGTTGATCTTGAGTAGGATATATGTAAAAAAGGTCCTCATTGAAGGGGAATGAATCAAACAAAGCTTCGTTAGAAGTAGGACTAGTGGGCATATCAGGATAAGAATCCTTACAATATTATGAGAATATAGCACTATGAGATGCATGATTATCCTCTTGCAGACTCGTCATGAAGAGAGAGAGATTTATGTGATATTCATATTTAACTTTAGAAATAACTGACGAGTTAACTGTTCACGAGGACCACATAAAAAATTACATTGAGGAGGATCAATGATGCTTTCAGGTAGAAGTTCAAAATGATGAAAAATAGGTGGAGGAGGAAAGTCGATAAAAAACTTTATGAAAATTGACTCTCCCACGAAAATTTGACTAGATACCATACGTCTAGATCAATCTCCAACTTTACCATGAAGGGAAAGTGGAAAAAGATCTGCAGAAGTATATATATCATAAACTCCAATAGATTGACATAAGCTAAGGAAATCATCAATATGATTATGAGAATATTTCCACGAGTTACCCTCAAAAAGAGGACAACTAACCATAGACAATTTTTTATTCAGGCTCAAATTTGATCTATACGTAATTAGGGAGGTTAGGATAAATAAAACTCATAACAAAATAAAAAACCAGGGACATATATAAAATGGGTTTTTTCCATCCCCAGTATGGTCGCCAAAGAATTTTGATGATGAAACTAGGAAGTTCTAGAAACCAACAACTTGACCTCTCGTGGGGCTAGGCAGGAAGAGACAAGACACCCTGGGTTTAGAGCCCCGAGATAAAAAAATTTAGACTCTAGGCTAAGTCTCCTATGACCTAAAGTCCAAACATGAATTCCTTTGCTTTGTAATTTCAATATATAATTTATCGGAAAATGAAATATTTACAAAATTAACAAAGTTTAAAGAAATTTTAATGATAATAAATGTGTATTGGTTTGTTGCATAATAAAATAGAGAAAAAAAATGTTATTAATTAACAAAACTAATCAAAACAAAAGCTAAAAGTGAAGTAAAAAAACTGGGTTATATGTTATATTAAAAAGTTAGATGGGTAAATGCATCATATACAAATGTTATTAAAGATAGTAAACAAACTTAAAAGTTAAGGAAACAACAATGCAAACTTAAACTAATCTTGAAGTATTATGATTGTTTATTTATTTGTTACTAAAATATTATTGTAAATGAAATGAAAGAAAACAATGTACATTTGAATGAAAAAGAACTTAAATATTTTATTTCTATTTTATTGAAAAACATGTGTGAAACAACAAGAAATAAGTTGGAGAAAATATTAAGAGCCCAATATATTTTTTTATTGATTAAACCCCCACATATTTCTCAGACTCTTGGAGATTTCAGACCTCTGCGAAGGTTTGAACCCTGAGTGAAACTCTAACTACTCAAGATGATTTCTTTCTTCACTCATACGAGAATAATCAAGTACAAAGAAAATTGACAAATAAGATAGACATGCTTGAACAATTATCAATGAAGCTTCAAGGTAATCATATGCAAATGAGAAAAACTGGTCAACCATGTAAACATAGACAAACTACAACAAACTCAAATAAATGCACAAGTTACCTTGATGGACTCCCTTGTGTGCCATTTTCGACTTTGCATCTGCAGAATTTATTTGCTTTTTCTACTTTGGTGACTTCAATCGTGCACATGGAAACCTACTTGTTGCAGTCATCACATTTTAATGAAGTCATGTGGGGAATGCAAATGCTCCATTCAAAACCGACCGTCTAGTTGTTTAAGGAAACTGTGTAAGCCATCAACCAAATTAAGAGTGCCATTTTCCCTCGACATTGACCAAGATTCTATCCAGCATCTGTAGTGAAATCGACAGTGACATAAAAGGTATACCAACTGATGCAACATTTTCAATCATAAAAAATAATGTTTACTTTAAACATATGTTGTTTGTGCTTGCCATGTATAAATGAAATACAATGAAATCACTTGTTTATATGAAGTCATAATATTTCCAACTCATGTAGACTTTAAAATAATGTCTTCCATTCCAATATTTTTTCTTAGATAGCTTACATGCAGATTGACTGGCATATTTCTTCACACTTACAATAATGTCCAACATTATGGGTTAAGCCAACCCATAAAGAAAATGGATCACATACACATAAGACATCACTTATGAGGTAATTTAAGCATTTTTAAAGGTAATGTGAAGACTGTTGTTTTGGAATAAAGTTTTGGGGAAAAATTCTAATTACAGAAGAAGTGTGTAGAAAAGGTGTGTAGAGGAGAAGAAGAAAGAAGAGGAAGTGCTCAACTGAGATGCATTGAGAAGGAAAACATGCAGTAAGCATAATAAAACAAAGAATAAAGAAGAATAAAGCAAGAGAAGAAAGCATATGAAAAGGAAGGATGAAAACTCGACGTTCTAAATATGGAAGGATGTGCAAAAGCACCATGTAGATGGAAAAGAAGAAGAAATCTTTCGAACATCCAGTTAACTTAATTAGCCATGCAATGTAATGGGTTTTTGGGATGAACCAAGTAGGGTTTTAAGCCCTATATTTGATGTATAAATATGTAACGGGTTGGGAGATTAGGGGTTTTGTTTCGTGTTGTTCTATTTGGTTCCTTTCCATGATATGTTTTGGGGTTCTATTCCTATTACTTTCTGTCTTTAGTCTATAAAATAGAGGAATGTTGTCTGAATGTAAGGGATGATATAGAAAGAGAGAGGCTTGCACTACATAGCGACTAGTCTAGTAGAAGAGAAATATACCATGATATATATTTGTAAGCACAGTTCACAATCCTAAACCACTTAACGAAAACATAATAAAGAAGCCAACCATTGTGGATGTAGCCCAAAGTTGGGTGAACCATGTTAAATCTTGTGTCTTATGTCTTTTATGTGATTGCTTATGAATTCTGTCTGGATGCATAGTAGATTAACTTTGTCTTATGTTTAATCATGGAACAATATTCGTAACTAGAAAAGTAATGAGTTTATGCAGTAATCTGGAATATATTGATAATATGAATCTGAATCGCTAAGTCAGTTAATACAGATTAAGGGTTGATTTATACACACAAACATAATAAGGAAGGGTGAACCGAATGATTTCCTCCCATTCCCTTACTACTGCAGAAGCCTAGTTCTTTTAGTCCCAATAGATACCTCAAGTGAGTTTCATCCACGCAAGTGGGTTATTCCTAAAGGGAAAGTGTTTGGTGGGTTTTGTTGGTCATAGATCAATTGAACCTAGGGTATTACAAACTGTGTGCAATGCCAAAAAATGGTTCCGTTGCCTGGACCCATAATTTGTGATTAAGGGGATGTTTTGGAGGTTGACTAAGAATGATATCTATGAATGGTTGGAAATTAAGGAACAAATTTTTTTTCGACAGGAGAACAAAAAACCTCAGATGAGTGACAAGAAATGGATGCAAATGTATGTGTACCCATATCTACATGAATTTTTCTTTGGAAAATTTCTAATTATTCTAACTGAGTGGATAGAAATATTAGAGGAGAAAAATGGAAGGTACAGGAATGCAACATTGAGGAATTGGACCCCTGAATTGGTAAGATAACTGAATTCTGTACTTAACCCAACTACTCGTGCAATTTCTTTTTGGTTGGATAATATACTAGGAGGATATATTACATAATTTGTAGTAGATTGTATTCAATCATATAGTGTCACAGAAAGGGAATTTTTCAAAGGTCTATGTGGGAGGTTCTTGAAATCATTAGGTATGTGGATAAAAATGCTATTGTGTGACAAGTGCATGATGATAATGGACTCTGACTTCTAAGGAGCTTCACACACATAGGGGAACCGGGGGATGAAAAGAGGATATTTTGAGAGAAAGAAGGAAGCAATGAAAAAGGAAGGGAGGGACTGAGGATGCAAGAAGAGGGTATCCCAGAGGAAGAATACGAGTTTGGAGAGTTGCGCAGAGGAAGGAGGTACAATATGAAAAATACTAGGGCTGAGAAAGGAGAGCTGTGTAGTTATCCAGAAGGGAGATAATATTGCGCAATAGTCCATATTGTAGAGATACTATATATAGGAGGAGAACAAGAGGAGTTTCAGTTCAGTCAAGTAATAAAATAATTGTTAAGTCCTACTCAAACATGGTCCTGTGTCGAATCCATGACCCCATGTGCACCACCACAATCAGAAATAATAGTTGAAGACTTATCAAAAGTAATTGTAGTTAGCCAGGGAGGACCTAGTAGCAATAATCAAAGTAGTGGAAGTAGCATGCAGAGTCAGAGTCAGAATCATAGTCAACCAACATCACCAAGTGGAGGGAATACATTAAGAAACATGGCAGGGGTAGAAAACACCCTTATACTGCCTAATTTCTATTGATTTGGTTCATAGGACCAAGAACAACACTTTTTTGTATGCGAGACAATTTGGGACACAAAGAATGTCCAAGACAAGGCTGTGAAGATTTCACAATTGGAAACAACATTTAGAGGCTGTGCGCTCGTCTGGTACACGAAGCTACAAAGTACCACACCTACATGGCATGCCATAACTTTGGAAAAAATAAGGCAAGCATTGTTGAAGGAGTTCAAGAAGCCAAAGTTAGAGTCATAGTACATCACATAATTGAAGGAGATTAAATAGGTATAAACAAATTTAGTATGGGACTTCAATCAAAGGTTCAAGGATATGTTGAGTAGACTAAATTTCCAGATCCTCAATCAACAACATCGAGAATGGTTCATTGTAGGGATTCTACCACACATTCACAAGCCATTGATTCAATAGACCGTTGCATCGCAGCCCGAGGCACTAGTAATTGAAATGAAATTGGAAACATTTCTTGTTGGAGACAGTGGAGGGATGGTGCAAGTTCAGACACAGTTGACTACATTGACGATTCAATTGGTAGAATTGAAAAAAGGGAAAGTAGAAATGTGAGCAAGTCTGGTGTACCAAATGTAGGACTGAAGGCCATCACAAGGATGAATGCCCAACATTCGTGCAATATTTGGAAACATGAGCGTCGAATCCATTAATGAGAGGAGTATATTGCAAGATATGTAATAAATGGGTCCATCACCCAACTTAGTGTCCATTACTACAAAAATATCAAAGTACCTCAAGGAACTTGTTCTACAACTTTTGCAAATCAGTGGGACATGAAGAGAAGGATTGCCGTGCGTTAGAGTTAATGAGGGAGCACACATCACTTATGTACAAGATTCAAGAGGAGAATGCTGCAACAGATGAGGGGGGTCCAGAATATAATAATCAAAGAGGATTTAATCCAAGGAATAGAAGAAAATTTGGCAGAGGCCGAGGTAGAGGAGGTGAAGGACCGATTATATGTTATAACTGTAATCAACCCGTACACTTGAGGCCCGCGACTACTTGAATCCTTGTGCAATGTGCACATACTGCAGATAATTGGACCATGTGACAGAAGATTGTCCCCAACTAGTTGCGAAATGGTAGTCCAGAGTAAACTAGAACTAGAATCCAAACCAAAATGTACATAAAATATCAGTCGAAAGATGCAATGAAGGACCAAGAACAACGATTGCTATGCACAAAGGAACTAGAACACAGGCTGATATAATGAATGAAGGTAAGAAAACTGAACAATGGGTAAGGAAGTTAGCAGGGCCTATACCATCCTTTGATCCTCATCTAGAAAATGAGACATATAAGAGCAAGAAAATAAGTACTTGGATTAGATTGGGGAGAATCAATATCATCTATGCCTCATGTAGAAGATTGTTCCGTGCCAAAGAAACCAACTGGAAATAAAAGAACGATAACAAAATTACTAAAAAGTTGTGTATATTTAATAAAGGATGAAACTACGCTGAGTACATTATATGACATGATTGATTACTACACATGAGGAAGGGAAATTCCCATCTCACAAAGGATGGTATACTAGGTACTGTGTAGGAAGAGAACCAACGAAGAAATAAGATTTAGTCTGTAGATTGGGGAGTATGATGTGGATAATGTTATATTGGACTTAGGGTATGAAGTGAATGTTTTACTTAAGAAGACATGGGAGATGATGGGAAAACCCAAGTTAGTATGGTCTCCTATTCAGCTAAGGCTCACAGATCAACACAAAATAGTATCGATTGAGCATTTGATAGGAGTAGCTGTGAACATAGATGGGGTGTGCAGCGTGGAAGAATTTTAAGTAATTGAGATCATGGATGACAATCAACCATATCCGAAATTGACGGGAATGGAATGAGATTTTGATAACCAGGCGATCATTAACCTGAAGAGGAGGGAGATGATATTTGAAGTTGGATATTTGAAAGTTACTGCACCCTTGGACCCATGAGAAGGAAAGAGATACATAGTGTCGGCTAGAGGAAATGACATTGAAAATTTGTACAACATGACAATGCAGATGGATGATTATGTCAACCCTACAACAGATGGCACATGAAGTTGGAAAAGTATCAGTTTGTGTGTATTAGATTCTGAATAAGGTTTAGAGCATTGGAAACAAAAAATGCATGAAGTATCAACTAGATGATGTGCACGTATAACCCGATCCTTGCATTGGATTGGAACATAGCTATGTGATCCACCCATGTATGATGGATTAATTGATATAAGCATGTTTGTAAAGGCATTTGATTTATAGGTACCTGAACAAAAAAGGCTGTTAGAACTAGATGTTGTCTTGAAAGCACAAGATGGTGGGATGCAAACAAAGAGGGAATACAAGAATGGTCACAATGGAACAATCTAATGAAAATAAGGTTTGGAACTATGGAAGAAAATATTGCGCATAAGTATACAAGAGAGAGTGACCTAGTGGGTCATGTTGAATGATATAGAGAAATATGGAGTTCAGTACCAAAAACATAACGGGCACATAGATTTATACACACACTAGGCACAATTCCAAAGAACTGGTATTTAGAATTGGAAATGAGTAGGGAGATGAACATATGGAAAGAGCTGGTCTAGAGGTTCAAAATCACATTTACATTTGAACATGAATCTCCATCAATAGATACAACTCTACATACTATTCAAATAGATATCTTCTTAGAAGAAGGGATGATGGAGGTGGTATCAATATGCAGTGCGTACAGAGCCAAGACAAATGCCCATGTGCTATTGGAATGCTACAATGTGGCCAAGGAAGAACATGATGAAGAGGATCCCATAAATGTACAACTACATGAGACAGAAGTAGAATGAGTAGTAGAAGGGCTAGAGCTTGAGTCCGTCGCACATACACAACCTATAAAGACACAGAAGATAAACTTTAGGATGACAAAGAATCCCATGTTTGTGTAGATAGGAGATTATTGGAGTGATGATAAAGTAGAGAAGATTGCATACTTATTGCGAGAATATCGAGACCTATTCCCAATGACATTTTCAGAGATGAAGGGAATATCAAGAGATTTAGGCAAGATGAAGATCCCACTGAAACCAAGAGCTAAGTCGATGCAACAAAGACCTTACATGTTAAATCTGAGGTACAAGGAGAAGGTGAAGGAGGAAATAGATAGGATGTTGGATGCAAGAATCATTGAACCGGTAGAATAATATGAGTGGATCATTCCAACGATAGTTCAGAACAATAAGACAAGAGAAATCAATATCTGCGTGGATCTAAGGAAGATGAATGACACGTTCTTACATGAACCATTCTTAGCACCATTCACAGATGAGGTACTGGAGAATGTAAGATGCCAAGAAAATTGTTCTTTCACAGATGGATTCTCGGGGTACCATCATATAAAAATTGCATAGGAGGATCGCACCAAGACCACTTTTGCGACATAATGGGGGAATTATCAATATACAATAATGCCATTTGGATTGAAGAATTCCCTTGCAATGTTTTCCAGAGTAGTGGTTGCATCGTTCAAGGAGTTCATCCATAGGTTCCTCAAAGTATACTTGGATGATTGGATTGTGTTCAGTCTACTAAAGGATCATATAGAAGTCCTCAAGCTAATGTTGGATTGGTGCAGACAATGTCAGGTTTTGCTGAACTTGAAGAATTGTATTTTTTTCACACCATTTGGAATTTTGTTGGGACATGTAGTTTGCAAACATGGATTAATAGTAGATCGAGCCAAGATTGAAATAATTCTAGAGTTAGAACCATCTACATTAGTCAAACAACTAAGGGAAACTCTAGGTGATACATGTTATTATAAGAAATTTATCAAAGGATATGTGCAGATCATAACACCAATGGAAAAGTTACTGAAGAAGGAAGCAAAGTTTCAATAGAACGAGGACTGTCAGAAGGGGTTGAACACCTTAAAGAAAAAAGTTGTGACTACACCAATTTTTCTTTTTCTAGATTGGAACAAGGAGTTCGATGTACATGTAGATGCATCATCCATATCGTTGGGAATATTAATATCCCAACCAGGGAGGGAGACATAGATCACCCAATTGCTTTTGCAAGAAAGAATTTTTCTATAGCAAAGAAGAACTATACTACCACAGAACGAGAAGGATTGGATATGGTATATGCACTACATAAATTCAAGAATGATCTATTGGGGTCTCACTTTAATATATACATAGACCATTCTGCATTAAAATACTTAGTTAACAAGCTAGTGTTGGGAGGGAGAATATGTAGATGGCTATTATTATTTCAGAAATATGATTTTGAGGTTGTAGTGAAACTAGGGAAGATGAATGTAGGATCATATAATATATCACACATATTGTCAGGTGAAGATGCAGACAACTTAGATGATAGCTTCCCAGATGCACAACTATTTGCAGTAAATATTGTGGATGATTACTTTTCGGACATTGTGCAGTTTCTAAGTACAGGTCTGGCTCCATCAGACATGACGGTTGTGCAAAAGAAGAAACTGGTAGTGAAAGCAACAAATTATCAGTTGATTGCAAGGAATCTATAAAAGTTGGGTGCATATGGAATATTGAAGTGTTGTGTGTTGGAACACGAGAGACTAATGATACTTGAAGAAGCACATGATGGGATTGTAGGAAGAAATTATGCAGGGAGAGAAATTGCACAAAAGATTTTGTGTGTAGGGATTTGGTGGCCTACACTTCACAAATATGTGAAGGAGTAATTTCAGTCATGTGATGTATGAAAATGAGTGGGAAAGCCATCCAAAAAGGAAGAAATTCCTTTGAATCCACATGTTACGTTGCAAGCATTTGAGAAGTGGGTCATAGACTTTTTGGGGCCAAACAACCCACAAGAAATAATATCATAGGCAAGGTACGTAATCACCGCGACAATGTATTTGAAAAGATAGGCAAAAGCAACACTAGTTACAGATTGCACTGTAGGGACTGTTGCGATGATTTTTTTTGAGAATGTAGTCACAAGGTTTGGATGTCTGCACATATTACGTAGTGATCAAGGCACACAATTTTTGAACAAGACAATTGCAACATTGACTGAGGAGTTCCAAATCCATCATCAAAAGAAGGGAGAGATGATTGGGACTTAAGAGTTTCTGTAGTGTTATGGGATTATAGGAATACAAGCAAGAAGTTGAACGGTAAGATACCTTTCAGGTTGGTCTATGTGAAATAAGCAACAATTCCTATGGAGTTTATTCTACCTAGACTAATCATTGCAGTGATCACTGAGATATCGAACGTTGGTGCAGTAGATGAGAGACTATCACAATTGGTACAACTTGAAGAAGATCATTTTTTCGTAGTTTTCCATCAGCAAGTTCATAAAGTAAGAGAGAAGGCTTGGCATGATCGACACATTAAATAGAAAAAGTTTCAAGTGGGAGATTTGGTATTACTCTATGACAA
>CBVK0103906614.1:6656-17243 GCA_900067695.1 Picea abies | reverse complement strand
TATGTCACCTTATTCTTAAAAAATGGTTTCAAAACTATATTCAAACTTAGATTGTGGTATGGTCATCGAAATTTATTTTAGATATGTACAATAACATTTATTGCTATTTTTGATGAAATGTAGGTGTTGGCGTTGGAAGTCACCTCTGGATTGCGGCAAAGGAAAGCCCAAGGCCCATTGGTTTGTATGTCACAATGAATAAATTTAAGGGTGCTCTAATGGACACAGTCTGAGGATGATATCACTTAAACTTAGAAAAATTGGGTTGGCATGCATAGATAAGTAATATCTTGATCTAACTTTACTCAGTAAATTTGTATAGTGGTGAGCAAGTGGAAGAACATGAGGAGAATGTGAAGGTCTACTATGGACATTCGATCTTCTAGCAGCCTTTGGAGGAAAAGATTCAGATATAATATCCTCTTAGATATGAAAACTTCAAGAAACTAAAAATGGTGCAACAACACTGAAATCAAACCTATATTACATTACAGTCACAACAAATCGACTGGATCCTCCATGCCCGAGCTTTCAGTCTCAGAAGAAAAAGAAACGAAGGAGAAAAATGACTGCCATTAAACAAGAAGTCTCAAGTAACAATATATAACCAAAGAACCAGAGGCCTCATTAAAATTTACAAGCAAGAGATTAGCTCAACCATCAACACTCACAAAATGGAAAAAATGCCTATAAATACTTAGAACTGGCTCCCCCTGCTGAAGGCATGATCATGTCATGATTTCAAGGCTTTGCGTTGGTGAGTTTCTCTGTTAGGCTGTGCATGCAGACGTTGGTCAGACTGCCCATGCAGTCTTTTGTCAGACGCGATCTTTGTCAGACTGGAATGACAGTCTTCTTTCATGATTTGTCCCTCTCTAGCCTTCTATTTATGGAAGGTGACGATGTCTCACCCACCATCCTTTTTTTCATTAAATAATTCATCGGGATCAGAGAGTCCCAAATCAACTCTGGATCTGAAGAATGTGGTGGTATTCCCTTGGTTGTCTGCTACTTTGTTGAACTGCTACAAGGGGACCCAGACAATGAATGTGGACGAAGATCTGGTGGGGATAATGGCACCATCGATGTGGAGGTGCGACGAGAGACACCATGGCATATGGAAGGTGATTGGGAAAGTATGGGTGGTGAAAAACATGGGTACTACACTGGGACATGACAGCGATGAAGTGGCATGAGGTGATGATGTGGGGGTAGGGGAAAGGTCATGGTAGTAGACAAGATGAGGACCATATTCCTAGAAGGAGGTGAGTAGTAAAACACCTAGAAGGAGACGATAGGTGGGAGTGATAAGGGGACATGGTATGAAGGTGAGTGGAGGACAGGTGTACCATAATGAGATGAGGAGGGAGAGCAGGCGATGTGATGGGAAGAGGTGAGAGATGGAGTGGGAGACAGATGTCAACAGGAGGCAGGAGCGGTAAGAGGTGGTGGTAAATGGTCTACTCAGAGGGGGTAGGCAGTAGCAAGAGATTTTAGGTGGGGGGTGGGTTCGAGTTAAGGAGAGGGTGACACGTTAGTGGGGGCCCCTCATTTTAAAACCATCAACTCGAACGCCCCCCCCTCGTTAAAGGAAGAACGTCTAGGGGGGGGTTCAATATGGCTCTTGTGCCGTAGATCTAGGCGTGCGGATCTCAGCTGCCTAGATCTACACACCACTTAGCATGACGCGCATGCACACACAAAACTTAGGATAAGCGGGTTTTTAACCCATTTCTTGCCATGTTTTCACCAAAGGGGTCCATTTCTTAGGAAATCACCCCCCTAACAAATAAATGTGAAAACATTAGGCTCCATGGGGGATGGCTTGCTCCCTATGAGATGCCAAGAAATCTTCTACAGTTTCATTGCCTTATTGTTGGGTTATGGAGTCACTTATAAAACTGAAAGAAAAAGAAAAAGAATATTTACAAATACATGGGAGCCACTTATGGCTCAAATAAAGAACTTGTTCAGAAAATGCCCATTTACATGGCCACCAAAAACTTCATCTCCCTCCAAATTCTGCAACCTATAGGTATTATTCGAAATTATATCAGAAACATTGAAGGGCCCAATCTAGAGGGCTTCAAATTTACCATGCTTGCCCTTGTCTTGTCTAGGTGCATCCCATTTAAGTACTAGATCTGCCAGCTGGAAATATTCTTTTCTCTCCTTTCTATCAAAGGCTTGCTTGATCTTCTGTTGATGGTCATGAGCTCTATCCATCACCTTCTCTCTAGTCTGTTGGGCTTCTACCAGTTGATGAATTCTTCTGATCATATTGTCAGGCTCTCCTTGATAATCCTAAAAGAATTTTTCCATAGGTAAAGCCAGCTAAGAAGGAAAAACCTCTTATGTCCCATAATCAAGTTGGAAAGAGGAGATTCCTATGGATCTTTTTGTTATCACTCGATCAACCCACAGAGTGAATTTTAGCTTTGAATCCCAGGCCTTCTTGTTGTCTTCTAGTAGTCTTTTGATGATCCTTATTAGGATTTTGTTAGAGGATTCTGCTAAACCGTTCCCCTAAGGATAGTATGGGGTAGAGTGAAGTAATTGTATCCCAAACTTCTTACAGAATTTGATCAATGGTTCGGCTTTGAAAGATGTTGCATTATCAATGTCAATCTTGCTTGGGCAGTCAAATCTTGTGATGATGTCCTCCAGGAATCCAATAATTATCTTATGGGAAGCACTCCTGGTGGGGATATCTTCTATCCACTTAGTAAAGTAATCTGTGGTAGTCAAGGTCCACTTGTGTTGACCACTGGAGGCAGGATGAATTTCTTCGATGATGTTTAAGCCCCACTACTGGAAGGGTCCTAGAACAACCACGGGCTTTAATGGAAGATACTTGAGTTGTTTCTTTCCAGAGAATTTATAACATTTGATGCATGTTTTGATTTTCCTGCAGACATCAGTGAATAAGGTGGGCTAGTAGTACCCATCCCTGAGAATTGTTGGATCATGTTGTCATTGATGCCAATGGTTTGATTATTTGGGAGATTGTTGGATCATATGTAAATGGTTTGGTTTGATTGATGTCACACCGAGATCTACACTCTTTCCCTACACGACGCTCTTCCGATCTCACCAAATACATGGGAGCCACTTATGGCTCAAATAAAGAACTTGTTCAGAAAATGCCCATTTACATGGCCACCAAAAACTTCATCTCCCTCCAAATTCTGCAACCTATAGGTATTATTCGAAATTATATCAGAAACATTGAAGGGCCCAATCTAGAGGGCTTCAAATTTACCATGCTTGCCCTTGTCTTGTCTAGGTGCATCCCATTTAAGTACTAGATCTGCCAGCTGGAAATATTCTTTTCTCTCCTTTCTATCAAAGGCTTGCTTGATCTTCTGTTGATGGTCATGAGCTCTATCCATCACCTTCTCTCTAGTCTGTTGGGCTTCTACCAGTTGATGAATTCTTTTGATCATATCGTTAGGCTCTTCTTAATAATCCTGAAAGAATTTCACTATAGGTAGGGCCAACTGAGAAGGAAAATTTGCTTATGTCCCATATACAAGTTGGAAAGGGGATATTCCTAGGGACCTCTTTGTCATTGCTCGATCATCCCACAGAGTGAATTTGAGCTTTGAATCCCATGCCTTCTTATTATCCTCTATCAGTCTTTTGATAATATTAATAAGGATTTTGTTAGAAGACTCTGTTAGTCCATTGCCTTGGGGATAATAGGGGGTGGAGTGGATTAATGAAATCCCAAAATGCTCATAGAATTTGATCAATGGCTCAGAATTGAAGGATGCAACATTATCAGTGATGATTCTGTTTGGACAACCAAACCTCGCCATAATATCCTCCAGGAAACCAATGATCACTTTTTGAGAGGCACTCCTTGTGGGTATTGCTTCTATCCACTTGGTGAAATAATATGTGGCAGTTAAAATCCACTGGTGCTGACCACTTGAAGTAGGATGAATTTCCCCAATAAAGTTTGGGCCCCACTACTAGAAGGGTCCTGAATCCACCACAAGCTTCAATGGTAGAGACTTGAGCTGCTATTTTCTTGAGAATTTTTTACATTTGATACAGGCTCTAATATTTGTGCATACATCAGTGAATAAAGTGGGCCAGTAGTACCCAACCCTAAGAATTTTGTAGGCTGCGGTCTTCCAGAAATGGTTTCCCCCACATGGGCTGTCATGGAACTCAAACATAATTTTTTGGGCCTCTTGTGGGTGTAGACATCTTAGAAGCACTCCTAGAGGGTCTTTCCAATACAAGACTTGGTCAATAAGGCAATATATGATTTCTTTGAGCTTTAAAGCTCTTGCCTTTCTCTTTCCCATTCCATCTGGGGTCGTAACTTCTGTAGAAAATATATAAGGTCTTTATACTAGATGCATTCTGCCAATGGGGGGTTGTCCTGAGAACTTTCGTTAGACAACTCAGCTTGCTGATCTTCTGAGAAAGTGTGGATGAAGTTAACCCCCAAAGATTTACAATTAGACTCAGGCAATAGCTTGGATAATCCTTGGCCTTTAACTAGTTTGGTGAGATTTATTTCAAGATCAAACTCAAGGATTTTGGAAATCTACTTGCTCCTTCTCCCATCTATGTTAGGCTGAATGAGAATGTCCTTCATGAAAATTGAAGGAACATATGCAATGACCTTTGAATGTAGAACATAGACTCTGAAAGCTTTGAGAGCTTTCACCAAGGCATAGGCATACTTCTCCATGATTTCATATCTAACATTTGCATCCCTCAGTGCTCTACTGAAAAAGGAAATAGGCTGCTCCAGCCCTTCAACATTTTTTTGTAATAAAACAACTACCACTGTATCAAAAAAGGCATAGGAAAAATAAGAAAATCCTTAGAATAATCAGGACTGATAAGAACAGGTGCCTCAGTCAATTCCTTCTTGATCTGGCTGAAGGATTCACTAGACTCAACAGTCCATTTTACTTCGTTCCCCTTCCTAAGCATGGCTATGATATGATTCACCAATTTGGAAAAAATTGAAACAAACCTTCTCAGAAAATTGATTTTTCCTAGGAAAGACTGGACCTCCTTCTTAGATCTGGGAAGTGGCAAGATTTGAATAGCTTCCACTCTGCTCAAATCAATCATGACCCCTTCAACTAATACTATATGTCCCAACAATTTTCCCTCCTTCATGGAAAATAAAGATTTCTTAGGATTTAGGGAAAGACCATACCTTTTGCTTTTCAAGAAGACTTTCCTTAGATGATAGAAATTCTCTCTATCAGATTTGGAGAAGAATGTGATGTCATCCAAATAGATGACAAAAAAATTTTCCTTTTCCCCAATGATGGCTATGTCCATGGCTCACTGGAACGTTGCTTCCGCGTTCATAAATCCAAAAGGCATTTTGGCATACATGAATGTGCCCCAAGGAGTGGTGAAGGATTTCTTTTCTTTGTCTTCAAGAAGGACAGAGATCTGATTGTAGCCATAAAATCCATCAATCATGGAAATCCTAGATGCACCTGTCACCCTCTACAATATGTGTTCCATCTTTGGCAGCGGGTAATTGTCCTTCCTAGAGATCTTGTTAATATTTATGAAATTGACACAGAGCCTGATTTATCCACTCTTCTTTCTCACTGGGACTAGGTTAGCTACCCACTCAGAATATCTCAAAGGCACAATTATTTGGGCATCCAATAAATTCTTTACCTCCTTTTCCATAATAGGTAGCAGCATAGGATTTATTGATCTTAATTTCTTCCTAAATGGTTTGGCTTCCTCTTTCAATGTAGTCTTGTGCTCAATGATGTTGGTGTCATAAGTCCTAAGGTATTCATAGGTCTAGGAAAACACATCAGTAAATTATTTTAATAACTCAGCATACTCGACCCTTTTCTCCCTTGACAGGCTGCTTGACAGTTTGACAAACTTTGGATCCTTCTCTGTGCCAACATTGCACTCAACTACATCAACACTATCTTTTGAGATTTTTCCCTTTACTACCACATCATTTCTATCAAACAGTCTTTCCAAAGGATCTAGTCCCTTTGGGATGTGATTGTTAGGCAATTGAACAATATGATGATCAACAATCTTGCTCAGAAAAATATCCTCATGAGGACCCACTTTAGACTCAGGATCTTGATAAATGTGCAATGCTGAAAATTCATCAATTGTCTCAAGGAACTTTTTGATCTCAAGATCATCCTCAAACACCTTCCAATGCTTGACATTATTAGGTATAGAGGGTATGTATTTCACTTCTACATCATACCTAAGTTTAGGTGGTAGAGGGACTCTGAATTGGCTTGCTGAAACAGCCAAAGAATCAACCATAGTATTTTCTTCTCTTGGGGTAAATGAAATGTTGAAGGTTGAGAAGAAATTGTCAATGAGATCCCATGATTCATTCTTGTAACTTCCGAGATGAGGGTGTTTGGCTTGATAAACATTTTTGATCTGCTGAACAATCAAATCAACATCACCAAACACTGCTACCTCCTCAATTCCCATATCCTTTGCAACCCTCAATCCCAAAATAAGAGCTTCATATTCTGCCACATTATTGGTAGCCTAAAATTATAACTTATATGACAGAGATATGGTTTCCTGAACATGGGAAACAAAGACCACTCCAACACCAACACTTTCCCTAGAGGAGGCCCCATCAAAGAAAATTTTCCAAATGGGGGTAATTGGAGGATAATCTTCACAGAGGGTGAGGGATTGCTTTCTGATTTTAAGGAGGGGCTCAGGAGCATCAGTGAGATGTAATAGATTGGATCCTAGGTCAGTATCAAGAGAGAAAATTGGGTGATTGGTGGGGTCTTCCTCATCACTGATAATGTAGGCCAACCGAGCTTCCCTATATAGTCTTCTATCCTCCACTCCGAACACTGGAATGGTAGCATATGCGAGGTCCATTTATAAGGTTCCCCCAAGTATTTTTATCCAAGATCTTGACAATAGCATGCCAAAATTGGGGGGAACATCCGCTACCACAATATCCATGACCACACTTTTCATGGGAAGTTGAAACAAGGCCACAGCCAAATCTTTGATGACCCCAAGACATTGCACCCTCATTGAATCAAAAGAGTACAAATCATGATAATATTTTGTGATTTCCAACCCGAGTTCTTCCATGACAGTTTTGGGCATGAGATTATGGGATGCCCCAGAACCCACTAGACAATTATGCAACACCTTATCATGTATATTTAGGGATGTGTAGAAGGGAGGGGATGGATCATCTCTATATTCTACCCTAGGACCTAAGATGATTTCTGTCTTTTCATCTTGGAGATTTACTAAGTCTATGGGATGGAAAGATGGCTCAGACTGAAACAACTTGGAGAGGGATTTCTTGAAATATTCGTGCTTAACCAGATCTGAGAGAGGCACATGGATTTTGATCTTTTGGATTTCATGATCAAAGATAAAGGAGGAAGGGGGCTTCATAATTTCTCTCACCTCTAAGATCGGGTATTTCTTTATTGGTGGGGGATTTTGAGCTCTCTTTTCCTCACTGTTGTTTTTTGTGTCTTTTGCAGGCTTCTCTGTTATGGAAGACTGATCATGGATGTCAGACTTCCCTTCTTTCTTCTTAGACTAGAGGTTGTAATTATTGGGACTACTATTGGCCTTCTCCCCCTTACTCAGCTCATTTATTTGATTGTTCATGAGGGACTCCTCATACACATATTGAGTTAAATGGGGAAAAGGGGAGGTGTCTCCAATATAATGAATTTCAGGATCAAGCTCTTCATCTTCCCTTTCTTCATGAGCAACAAGGTTTTTTTGGAGAGGGGCTTGAATTTTCTGATCATTTCTATGTATGCTCCCTTGTTATCTTGGCATAATCTGAGGAGCATTGTTGTTTGTCCTCTTGAAGTTGCCTCTATTATCAATGTTTTGGGGATTTCTGTATGTCTAATTCCCTTCTATTATCATCTTATCCATCTCTACAGACAAGGACTTTACATCTTGGTCAATTCATCCACTTGAGGGTGAGCTATAGAAGAATCAGAGGTTGAGGCCTCAAATCTCCCTCTTCCTCCGTCTCTGTCAGCTTTTCTCCTAAGCTTGTCATCTGCCAACACATTGGATTCTACTTCCAGGGATGCATGTTGCATATTAGCTAAGGAAGTATCTCTTCTAGCATAAGGTATAACATTATAATGAGATGCATAAATTGGAGTTCCTATAGGAGGGGAATGAAAATCATCATAAATACCTGGTTCAACAATAGAGGTGCCTTCTCAAAGGGCCTTTCCCTTTCTGATAATCTTCTCTGGGTCAGCTTTAAGTGTTGTCAAAGGCAGCTGTGGAGCAGACCTCGTGTGTCTACCTCTAGAAGCCACAACTAAAACAATGGAGTCGCCAATAGATTCACATCAATGGAGTCACCCCAGTAGAGTCTCCATGTGCACAACTACAATCTTGATGTACTGAGTTCTGATGCACCTTCAGAATTAGTAAGCTTTGTCCTTCAATCCTGGGGAAAATCTTCAACGTCGTCCCTAACAACGGTGCCAGAAATGTTGGTGTTGGAAGTCACCTCTGGATTGTGGCAGAGGTAAGCCCAAGGCCCATCATTTTGTATGTCACAATGAATAAATTTAAGGGTGCTCTAATGGACACAGTCTCAAGATTATATCGCTTTAACTCAGAAAAACTGGGTTGGCATGCATAGACAAGTGAGGTCTTGATCTAACTTTAGTCAGTAAATTTGTATAGTGGTGAGCAGGTGGAAGAAAATGAGGAGAATGTGAAGGTATTCTATGGACATCCGGTCTTCCAACAGATTCTGGAGGAAAATCTTCAGATATAATATCCTCTTAGATCTGACAACTTCAAGAAACTAAAAATGCTGCAACAACACTGCAATCAAACCTATATTACATTACAGTCACAACAACTTGACGAGATCCTCCATGCCCGAGCTTTCAGTCTCAGAAGCAAAAGAAATGAAGGAGAAAACTAACTTCCACTAAACAATAAGTGTCAAGTAAGAATACATAACTAGAGAACCAGAGGCCTCATTAAAACTTTACAAGAGGGAGCTCAACTCAACCATCGACACTCACAAAATGGAAAAAATGCCTACAAATACTTAGAACTGGCTCCCCCTGCTGAAGGCACGATCATGCCATGATTTTAAGGCTTTGCATTGGTGAGTTTCTCTGTTAGGTTGCGCATGCAGACGTTGGTCAGACTGCCCATGCAGTCTTCTATAAGACGCGATCTCTTTCAGACTGGAATGATAGTATTCTTCCATGATTTGTCCCTCTCTAGCCTTCTATTTATGGAAGGAGACGATGTCTCACCCACCATACTTGTTTTCATTAAATACTTCATCGGGGTCGGAGAGTCTCAAGTCAAATCTGGATCCGAAGAAAGTGGTGGCCTTCCCTTGGCTGTCTGTTGCTTTGTTGAACTTCTACAATGGGGCCCATATGATAGATGTGGATGAAGATCTGTTAGGGACGATGGCGCCATTGACATGGAGGTGAGACAAGAGACGCCCACATGGACAGATGTGGAATATGGAAGGTGACTGGGAAAGTATGGGTGGCAGAAAATTTGGGTACTGTGTTGGGACAAGACAACGATGAATTGGCATGAGGTGATGATATGGGGGTAGGGGAAAGGCCACGGTAGTAGATGGGATGGGGACCATTTGCCTAGAAGGAGGTGAGTGGTAAAAAACCTGGCAAGAGATGATAGGTGGTAGTGATAAGGGGACATGGTCTGAAGGTGAGTGGAGGACAGGTGTACCATAATGAGATGAGGAGGGAGAGCGGGCGATGTGTGGGCAGAGGTGAGAAACGGGGTGGGAGACAGATTTCAGCGGGAGGTAGGAGAGGTAAGAGGTCTACTTGGAGGGGGTAGGCAATCCTAAGAGGTTTTAGGCAGGGGGGTCCGAGTTAAGGAGAGGGTGACACATTAGTGGGGGCCCCACATTTTGCGCCATAGATTTGGGTGCATGGATCTCAGCCGCCCAGATCTACGTGCAACTTAGCATGACGTGCCTATGCACACAAACGTTAGAATAAGTGGGTTTTTAACCCATTTCTTGCCATTTTTTCACCAAAGGGGTCCATTTCTTAGGAAAACACCCCCCTAACAAATAAATGTGATAACAATAGGGATCAAATCTTATTATATGATCAAATGACTATTTCTTCAAATTTCATCCCATTCCCTATTGTTCAAAGTCCATCACGGAGTTCTCCCTTTCCATCTCCAGTAAGTTTAACTTGTTTTATTTATGTTTTGATTATCTCATTGAATTTTTTTTTATCCATGTCAATCTGAATAAAATGTATCCAAATTTGCAGGATCATGATTCAAAATCGAGTTCAGATGCAGAAAATATTCTAGTACCAGTTCAAAAATGTTGGAAGGTCTTGTTGGAGAAATTTCTATTTTCGGCACACTAGTTCAATAGAAGTTACACTAGTTTAGTGGGAGTTAATTGACTAGTTCTATTTTAGACTTTCTAATCTTAGAACATCACTATTATGCATGCAATCCTAATTATAGGATGTCATTTCCTATATGAGTGAAGATCACTCACTCATTGACAAGATCATAATATGCATTGATTCTCATTCTTCA